>JAOTAZ010082720.1:0-12653 GCA_025629785.1 Erythroxylum oxycarpum | reverse complement strand
TATGAAAGCCCAATTTAGCTCATCCTATGCCAATTTACCATTTTACCCCTTTCAATTGAGGGTGGGATGTTACATTTTAATAGACGTCGAAGATAGTTTTCTACGACGGGAAACTGCCTTTCACGACGTTTAAAAAACGACGCAAAAGGCCTCCTTTTCTTGTAGTGATTGATTAGATGAGATTCATTATGTTTAAATAAAAATTATAATTTATTCGATGTGACTCACGTACCTGAGTGTTAATCTTGAAATTTTACAATAAAAATTATTGTTTTTATAGGTTTTTTTATATACACAAGTTACGATATGGGCACAGAAATGGTCATGCCACTTTTTTAAGAAATTTGAGGTGAAGGCAAATGATAAAGATATGAACACGTTGGTGTAACGGTGCTTCGGGTGAAAGAAATCTATAAGATGTAATTATGTCCTGTACATAGAAAAAGTAGTAAAATTTATAGTTTAGGACACAACCATATCTCAAGATAGAAAAAAAAATGATGATACACAATATCAATGACATAGTATACTAGAGACTGTGTCATGTTAGTGAGAGAGATAGTCAGCTCCATACTTTGGGACATAATCATGTCCAAGGTCATGGTTACAACTATTAGCTTTATTTAGAAATATGTTTTGGAGTAGTTTTTACTCTAAAAGGACTATAAGACTCATTAAATTCATAGTTAAAATAGGTTACCCTTGGTAAAGGAGATATTTGAGTAAAATTAAGTCAACTAGGGTTTGCGTGTTGATAAGTGTAAATTGCATCATATTTTTGGGCTGAGTTCGACATGTTTTTAATTGTTAACTTAATCGTTTAGCATGTGATCAGGTTAGAATTGTGTTACTTTGTTAATTGATTGTGTTTAAGTGTTTTATATGGGTTAGTACAAGTTTATGAGCTTAATTATTATATCTTTAAGGTACTTGTGTTTTTTCGTGTTTCAGAGTCATCATCGAAAAACGGAGAAGTTTCACAGACATTCGGGCAGAAACAAAGCCCCACGATTGTGACCCATATTCCATGATTGTGACAGAAGCATTGGAGACATCCCAAGATAGTGGCCCAATTGTCACGATTGTGAAAGAAGCCTAAGACATGGCCCACGATCGTGGCCTGGGTGGACATTAAAAAATGTCAAGTATAATACAGAAGGTATGCAAAGAATAAGACAAAAAAGGAAAGAATCTTTTGATCAGCCACCACAACGAAACCCTAAACGAGATAACTTTTAGAGATCGAGAAAGAAAAGAAGGAAGAGAGAAGAGGAAGATGACGCAGACTCAAGGTGTTTCACGGAATAAGAAGCTTTCTGAAGTTTCAGCCTCCCATCATCCATTCAAGTTCTATTTCCTATGTATTTTAGCTTTATTTTATTATAGAATTGGGCTATATAGTTTGATGATAGAATCGAATTGTTGATTGATGCTCTATACTCACCTTTGGAATGTTATTTTTTCATTTAATGAAAGCTGATTGTTTTATGTGTTTATTGAATTAATGTTGCACTTCATATCTTGATAATAAACTGAGAGGGTGAATAAAGAAAAAATGATTAAATTGGGCTAACGAGAATTAGGTTATTTAATACATTCGAAATTAAATCAGGTTGGTAAAACTTGCCCAGAGAGGTCACATATAGGTTTCCAATTGTTTTTAAGAGAACTTAAGAACTGATTAGGTTTTAGATAGGTTGTTAATTGAGAGATTACAACTTCCCATAATCTAATTAAGGTTTATGCTTTAGGGTTCAATTATAGCTTGAGAGTGAATAATTGACCCTAGGATCGTCTAGAACCATTAATTTGATAAATCTTAATCAGTTAGGTTAGTTTTAAAGATAGATAATTTCCCTCTTTCTCTCTTTTTGTTAATTCGCTAGGTTGAATTCTAGGGTATGCTATCATTGTTCAATAAATCAATCAATTTTTATTAATGATTGTCCACGTTCAATATAAAATTGTTAATTGTTAATCGTTGTTCGTTGTTTATTTTCGTTAATTGTTAATTGTCGATTGGTGTTTTGTTACTTAATTTGGTTTATTTGATTTAGATAGATAGATTTTCGTGTCAGTCCCTATTGGACAGAACTAACTAGATTAGAACATTTTGATGCTAAGAATGCACACAACAATATTATTAGGAATCACAAACACTTGTTGATGCACAAATTCATGTGCCAAACCATTTTTGACAAAGCAAAAAGTAACAAGTGTTCGATGAAGGAACTATTTATATTATGGTGCATGGATCATAGCATCCCAGTTTGCACAACCACCTATATTTTTAATGCAATTATTGTTGTTCAGAAGAAGAGGAGTAATAATTTAGGAATGAGCTATTTGGTTTTGGTCATAGCTAACAACAATGGAGTTGACTGTACCGGACTCACAGTCTACCATCCTGACTTTATGAACCATCTTCACTTATGGTGAGCTGAAATCCTGAAATCCCATAATATGGAACTTCGAGATATTAGTGCTAAGACACATTTCAAGGGTAGGGCAGGTCAAGCAAGTTCAAGTGCTCAACAATAACAAAAAGGGGATTCGACCAACGAAGAATCTGAGTAGGATATAGATGTAGAAGAACCGACCTAGAAGAAGGTACTAGACACAATTTCTAAAAACACCAAGGTAATTATGGATACACTTACGGAGAACTCTAGAAGGATGAAGGAGATGGTCTAAACCCAACGACGCTAGAGCCAGGATATATGTCACATTCATCGCGATTTCAAGGCTCAGGGTGTTCAATTGCCACCTCTAACACCATCCTTACCTCCATCACCATGAGGATTTGTTCTAACCCTCTTTCTTTCTAAATTTAGTATCATTTTTATTTTTATTTTTATTTCCTTTCTTTTACTTTAATTTATGTTTCTTCCTTCTTTGTGTGTTTATTGTCCCCTTCTCACATTGAGGATAATATGTTGCTCAAGTGTGGGGATGTGGTTATGTATTTTATTTGAATGTGAATTTTGCATATTATAGTTGTTAGGTTGCATTCTGTAAATCATGTGAATGTGTTAATGGCTTAGATTAACTGAAATTGATTTAATTTCGAACATAGTCTATTAGGTTGCAGAGAATTATTAGCTTGCAGAATTAGTGAACTAGGGTTCTTAATTAAATATGCAACTTAATTAGGATTTAGTATTTAAGCGTAGCCCTATAAATTGTCACATTCATTCATAATTTGCAGCCTTTAGGATTTAGTATTCTTTTCATGAAAACTAGTAGCTAGTTGAGAACGTGATATAGCTGAGTAACCGAATCGACACGCACCACAAATGTGTACCTTTGCGTAAAAAGGCTAAAATGACATTCTAACCAAACAACTTAATAAAAAACGTGATTTAGTTGAGTAACCGGATTGACATTCATTACTAATGTTTGCCTCTGTGTAAAAAGACTAAGTCCATATTCATAAAAAGTTAATAATAATAAAAATGTGTTTTTGAATAAAACCTATCAAACTTGTAATAGTTTGACTTTTCGTGAAAATGTACTTAGGATTAGTTACACAGTTAAACGACTAAAGAATTATTAATGAGTGTGAGCAATTAAGAAGGGTAAACAATTTAACACTTTAGTCTGGTATAATATGTATATTTAGCTCATAGCCCCAAGATACAGATTTTGCATGTTAATGATTTGGAATGACTTGAATGATAAATTAAATTTATTTTATAAATTTGAAGTCATTGTCTCATTACTACATTATGTGTTGTGTGAATTAGTATGTGTTTTTTGTTTTGTTTACTTGAGGACAAGCAAACGGTTAAATATGGGGATGTTGATAAGTGTCAATTGCATTATGTTTTAGGGCTTAGTTCGATATGTTTTTAATTGTTAACTTATTTTTTTAGCATGTGTTTAGGTTATAATTGTGTTAGTTTGTTAATTAATTGTGTTTAAGTGTTTTTTATGGGTTAATACAAGTTTATAAGCTTAATTATTATGTCTTTAAGGTATCTTGATGTGTTTGTTAGTGCTTCAGGGCCAATATCGAAGAACAGAGAAGTTTTGAAGACATTTAAGTCGAAACAATGCCACATAATCGAGGCCTATGTGCTACGATTGTGATAGAAGCATTGGAGACAACCCATAATTGTGGCCCAATTGCCACGATCGTGACAGAAGCCCAAGACATAACCCACGATCATGGCCTACGTTGGGCAGTCGTGCAGACCCTTAGAAAAGTCAAGTTTAGGGCAGCCTAAACACAAAAAGTATATAAGGAATAAGATAAAGATGGAAAGGAGCTTTTGATCAGCCACCGCAATGAAACCCTAAACAAGAGAACTTTGAGAGATCAGGAAAGAAAAGAAGGAAGAGAGAGGAGGAAGACGACGTAGACTCGACTTGCTTCTTGGAATAAGAAGCCTTTTAAAGTTGCAGCCTCCCATCGTCCATTCGAGTTCTATTTCCTATATATTTCAGTTTTATTTGATTATAGAATTAGGATATATAGTTTGACGATAGAATCAAATTGTTAATTCATGCTCTATACTCACCTTTGGAAAGTTATTTTTTATTTAATGAAATCTGATTGTTTTATGTGTTTATTGAATTAATTATAGTTTAATTCTACACTTCATATCTCGATAATAAACTGAGAGGGTGAAACGAGAAAAATGATTAAATTGGGCTAATGATAGTTAGGTAATTTAATACATTCGAAATTAAATCAGGTTGATAAAACTTGTGTAGAGAGATCACGTATATAGGTTTCCAATTGTTTTTTAGAGAACTTAATAACTGATTAGGTTTTGGATATGTTGTTAATTGAGAGATTACAACTTCCAACAATCTAATTAAGGTTTATGCTTTAGGGTTTAATTATAGCTTGAGAGAGAATAATTGACCCTCGGTTCGTCTAGAACCATTAATTTGATAAATCTTAATCGGTTAGGTCAACATTAAGGATAGATAATTTCCCTTTCTCTCTTTAGGTTAATTCACTAGGTTGAATTATAGAGTGTGCTATCATTGTTCAATAAATCGTTAATGATTATCCAAGTTCAATATGAAATTGTTAATTGTTAATCGTTGTTCTTTGATTGTTTTCGTTAAGTGGTAATTGTCAATTGGTGTTTTGTTACTTAATTTTAATTTATTTGGTTTATTTAGTTCTCGTGTTTAAATTCTTCTATTTAATAGTTTCCGACCTTAGACTTTACAATTAGATTAACCCTCCTCATGGGATCGACACTTTAGGTACTACATGAACGACTCATACGCTTGTGGAATATCGAGGTTAAAATATTAAAACTTACAAATATAAAAAAAACCGCAATCACACACACACACACACACACACACACACACACACACACACACAACACACACATATTTACATATAGTTATATAGTTATAAACTTAGTTTCTTGTAAATATCATTATAATTATTTAATAATGGGTTACTAGATTTATGGAAGAAACTGATATTTTTGGGCACTTTATAGATGAATTATTTTAACTATAAAATTAAAGAGAAAATGTGGTAAAACATACATTAATTGTGATGAAGGGGCCAAGATTGGTGGGAAGCATGTACAAACTAATGGAGTGCTTAATTACAAGTTAAGAAGTTGTTGTAATAGAGTTAAACAATGGTCGTATTGTGCTTTATATTATGCAAATGGATCATGTCAGTAAGTGAGAGCTGACAGAAGTTCAAAAGAGGAGCCTTTTGAAAGGTTTCAAACATTATAAACAAGATTTCTACAATGTTTGAAATTCTTGACTATGAACGTACTAATATTTAGGGCCTTATTAGAAAGTTATTATTAGGTAGTATTAGTATTTTGTCACATTAATGAATATTTTTCTAAGAAAAATTTAAGTATACTTTATGAAAAGAAATTTAAGGTCTTTAGAAGATTCAAAGTATGTAAAGCTAAGGAGAAGAATTAAACAAGTAAAAAGGTCAAGTACTTAAAATAAGATAAAAGTATTAACTACATAGATTCGCTATTCCAAATATGATGTGAGAAGCATGGGATTTAGAGACATTGCACAGTTTAGGGAACAATAAAGCATAATATTTTGGAGAGGATGAACAAATATATAATTAAAAGGGCTAAGTGTTTGAGGCTAAATACAATGCTCCTTAATTTGTTTTGGAAAAAATTAAATATGGCATGTTACCTCAATGTAAATGTTGCATTCGTCATAACTGACGGTACCTAGTTTTTGATTGAGTATTACTTTTGTTTCACTAGCTTTGACGGCTTTCATACTACTTACCTAAATATACCTCACCTTACCCTTGCCCACATTACAACCTTAAAAAGTCCTTTGATTCATGATTTTGCATGTGACTATTAGTGGTGGAGAAATGAAATGATATGTAAAGTAGTGGATTGTCATGATCATGAATGGTATTAAATGTACCCGTAAACATATTTTAGTTAAACACAATTTTCGAGTCTATCATTAGATTGCTCAGTTTTTGAAGATATTGAATGTTGATTGATCATGAGTAAAAGCTTGAAATGTTGATTACTTGTTATGATTTTTGAAAGTCACTCATCTTTGGTTATGATTATATAGTCTTGGAAAATTATGGAAATTGAGTTGATGTTTTGGGTCTTTAAGCTTAATTTGGATGTTTTCCCGAGGACGGTCAAAGACCAAGTGTGGGGGTATTTAAGAGGATTGAATTATCTTATATTTTCTTTTTTATTTCTATGTGATTTCAATCCTATTCTTAAGATAAAATGCTTAACTGATGTTTAATTTGTGTTTACTGCTACGTTGGATATGCTGGTATATTTTTGAAACAAAAGAGACAAGATTATAAAGCAAATTAGAGCACAAATGTTCAACAAAGAAAAGGACAACTTCTTTGCAAATTATAAGTAGAAACGATGATGCAGCTCATTAATTGTCCCATAAATCAACAAAGAAACATGGAAAATGGGAGGCTAAACGCAATCAGTAGGAGAGGTTAAAGAACAACAGATTAATAAAATATGCTTAGTCAGGGTGTAGTTCGAGATTGAACCAAAGAACCGGGTCCCTACCCAATTCCCCACCTTTTTTATTTTATTGCATGTTTTCTTTAATTTGTTTTTATTAGTTAGGTTTATTTTTATTTTTCTTTTCCTAAAAATCCAAACCCCCCCATTAGTGTAAACACCGACTAATTTCATTGCATAAACTTTACACGCAATCTTTGTGGGATCGACCTAGACTTGCCACTCTACAGTAGTAGTCTAGTTATTTTAATTTTAACTAGCGTTACGACGCACAGTCATGAGCTAATATTACAAGTGAAGTTAGGAAGTACATATGAAAACTTGGAAGAAAATAATGGAAAGCAACCAAGCAAAAAAATTAGATATGGAGGATTACCTTAAAGTACGATATTGTGTTTAGTAATTAGTAAGATGATAATTTATTTATGAATATGTAGATTCATATTATGAATGAGATTTTGATTAAAGGAGGTCTATTATAAGGTGCGTCTTCACTCTTATAACAGGTCCTAATGCTTAGAAATTAATATTATAGTTTATAATTATATTATTTGTTATTAAAGTAGAGTATATGGTCAGGAGTACTGCTACTAAGGAAGCATTATGGTTTATAGTGCTAGTGAAAAAGGTAGGAATCAATTAAGATAAAATTCAAATACGTTTTTATAGTCAAAGTTTCATTTACTGGGTAAAGAATCAAGTGTATCATATATGGACTAAGCATAGAGATGTGAGGTTTCACAAGAGTTAATTGTATATGGAAAAATCTTATTAGAAAAGTTTCACATTTCATACAATATACCATGAAGAAGTTCAAGCATTGTTTAAACTTAATTAATGCCATAAGGTATTAGAAATGGTATAACCTAACATATAAAGACTGTATTCTTCAAGGTAGAAATTGTTATGCATGGCTCATATATAAAAGTATGCAATCTTTGAGTTTTGAGATGGAAACGGTTGTTTCTTAAGTTTTTTTATGTGGAAAAAGGCATGGATATGGCAGTTCCTTTCTGGAAATTAGAAGTAAAGATATAGGCGTGTTGGTGTGGTAAAGGTATTTTAGAAAAAGACATGATCTGAAATATGTTCATATCATAAATGATGTCTTAGGTATAAAGAAGGTAGTAGAAATATGTTCATGTGGTTTATGGTGTGAAAGTTGAATTAATTTGTGAAATATAATTTTTGCATTCATTATAGTTGATGATACCCAGTTTTGAAGGAATATTAACTTGTGCGCTCGATATCTAATTGAGTGTTACTTTTGCTTCACTAGCTTGATGACTTTTTTTCTACAATACCCAAAATACTTCTCACCTTACCCTTTCCCACATTATAACCCTAGAAAAGTCCTTTGATTCATGATGATGCATGTGACTCTTAGTGGTGGAGAAATGAAAAGATATGCAAGTTGTGGATTGTTGAGATCATAAATGGTGTTTGAGTGTACCCGTATAAATATCTTGTTTAAAAACCTTTTTTCCATGTCTACCCCTAAATTACTCAATTTTTAAGCGTGATGAATGTTGATTGGTCATGAGTAGAAGCTTTGAATGTTAAGTTATTTCTATAGGTTTTGAAAGTCATTTATCCTTACTTAAGATTATCTATTTTAGGAAATATGGAAATTGAGTAAGAATTTTGGTTTGTGACTTTAATTTTGATGATTTGCACAAGGATAGTCAAAAGCTAAGTATGGGGGGAAATTTATATGTAATTAATTGATTGTATATTTATTCAATAACACTTAGTGATTAATGATACGAAAATGCTTAAGATACTCACATTAGTTCAAATATGATTTTAGGCACAACTCGGAAGTGAAGGAGCTAAATTGAGTCGAAAGCACTATCTTGAAGTAGTTTTTCGAAGATTCTCTCTCACTTGTCTTCATGGAGAAAGAAGAAGAAAATTAAAAGCAAGAAAAGACAAGAAAATGAAAAGAACATTAAGAAAAGGTTGTCAACATGGCTCATGACCATCAAGAATATTGCACAGCCATACAACGGGAGACATCATTTACGGTGGTGAATATTTTAAACCAATTTTCCCATTTATACTACTTGTCCCATACATTTTAAACCTAGATATTGAATGTAAAATGGAGGTGTGATGGTGAAAAGGCTGTTGCATTTGGAGAATAAAACAAAGAGTGGACAATTGGAGAATAAAAAGGTGGGATGGTTGTAACAACAAATTCATCACATTACACATGTCCATTCATCTCATTGAAAACTTAGCTACCTTTTTTTTGTTTCAACATAGCTTTTGAATATAACAAAGGCAAGTGTCAGCAACAAGGGGGGAAGAATTAAGAGTGAACAAAAGTGAGTGGTAGGTGGTTAAGAAAATCAAAATAGCAACTCCTTCATTCAGGCCATTTCAGTTTCCAAGTGTTTGAGGAATGGAGAATAACCAAACAACAGCTGCTTCTTGAATATTTCTCTTCAGTTTTCCATGGAAATGAAGGTGTTCTTAGTTGAAGTTTGGAGACTTATGGAGAAGATGAAAGGCTAGATATCTCGATGCTAGTTCAATGGTGATATCGATACCAACGATGATATCTCATCTTGTTAATGTCGATACTCTTTTAATATTTTTATTGTCGCCTGTGTTGATTGAATTGGGTTTTGTATAGGTGATCTTAATATGTTATTTGGATTGTTGTATTTTGAACCTATTGTTATAATGTTGAATGTAATCAGTGATAGTTACATTTGATTTTTATTACTATCATCTAATGATCTTGAATCGTTAGGAACAGTGTAACTTAGGTTAGATAACCTGTTAATACCTATATTGATCATTTTCCACTTTATAATGCGGCTACCAAATTAAATCTAGATATCGTATCCTAGGTTATTTGGGGGCTAAGTTTAATTAATGGTCGTATCTTGATTAAACTTAACCTAAAAGAAAAATAGGATTAGCAGAGTGCATTGTTAGACTCCGATCAATAGTTCAAATAGAGGTTTGAAGACATTAGGATGATGGGATATGTTTAATTATGTTTAGGTCAAGATTGATCCTAGAACCAGACTTTACTTATATTCGACACTTTTATCATTTTGGATTGTTTTCTATAATTTGTTTTTGCTAGTTTACTTTTATTTTATTTTCTAAATTACGTAAAACGTAAAACCCCTTTTATTTTCCTTACATCAATTAATTTAGTTATGAAAATTAACCAAATATTTCTTGTAGATATGATCCCCACTCACCATAACTACAACTTTTAGTGTGTACAGTTAGGTAAAATTTTGCATTGTACTTGACACGCACTGTTAACAACTTTCAAGGCACCCCACATCTCACTATGGAACTCCTCATTCCCATTCGCGTGTCCCTTGATTTTTTGGTCTATCTCGTCAAACTTTTCTTTCCCCTCAAATATTGCAAGCTTCACTTTAGTGAGATTTGCATTCATGTTAGCCATGGCTTCTTTATACATTGGCCTCACTTTCCTTAATTACTTGGAATGTTGGGACCCGATTTTGGAACCGAACCTCAACCAAAAAAACGAAAAAAATGGAAACGAAAAGAACAGAACAAAAGAACGGACGAAGTCACGAACCTAATCGGAAAATCGGATAACAAAAATGCGGAAACAAAATCGATAGCGAAAAATGAAGGAACGGATTTTGAAGTGAAACTAATCGGAAGCAAATCGAAAACGAAAGCAAACAAATGGTTCAAACCAATCGAAACAATGTCCAACATCCGGGTAACGAAAATTTTCGAAAAACGTCGCGTGTCGCGTTGGAAACCCTATGACTAAACTAATCTGAAATTCAGGATAATTTTTTTCTCATATTATTCATTCCTTTTATCTTTATTCAATCTTATACCCATTTGGAAAATTCATGCATTTTAAATAACCTCAATTTACTTGATTTCTCGAAATCAAGTATATCTTAATCTCATATTCAATTCTAAAGGTTCCGATACACTCATACAAATCCCAATATACATCTATTTACCAAAACTTATTTGCCCGTCAACAAAAATCGAGCAGCATAACGGCTGTATTCTATGCAACCCAAAAATCTGCAAAAGATTTTAAACACACTTCTATAATCCCAAACAAATTTAAAATCATCGGACCTTCCGTTCAGAATCCAAACACATTCAAACGCAGTTCTATACGTAAAACACTTCCATAAATCTCAAATCCATAATCCTTACTCAGAATCATTTCCATTCATATACAATCCCATTCATATACAATTCCATTCATATACAATAATCATACACAAATTTATAATCTTTGGAAGTTTTGTTATTGTTTTGAGATGACAAGTAGGGGCAGTGACTTTGATTAGGTTTTTGGCCCCTTTAGAGATGGAATTGATTTTCGAGTTATTCATGGAAGTTGTAGAGATTCCTTGGAGCTTTCCATTGATACTAAATTTGTACAATTTGGTGTTTTGGATCAAGAGTTATGAATTTTGGAAATTTTAGTTTTATTTATGCCGTTCTAATTTCTCCGTCCGACATCCGATTGACTTGGCTTTTGAAGCGTTGGATTCCTAAGACAATTATCTACACCATGATGGGAAATTTATAATTTGGGAGATTAAATTGAAAGGGATTGATTTAATCAAAGTGAGTTAACAAATTTCTGAACATGGTTCAGTATTTTGGTTAATTCTTGGTCTGTGGAGATCCAATTGAATTGATTCTTGAGGCAAAATAAAATAGAGACTTGGGGATACAAATCATATGAAGGAATTGAATTTCAATTTAGCCCCTAAGACTTTCAATTTCTGAATTGAAGTCGGGTTTAGTGTGCAGTCTAGGATTAGAAAAATCTGAAAGTATTTTGGCCCTAATTTTTGTTCTAGTTATCCAAATGAAGTGATTCTTGATTTGGATTAAAATAAAAAAGTAAGGCTACAATTTGTCTGAAGAAAGTGAAGTTTAATTCAGCTTCTAAGATTATCAATTTTTGGATGGAAGTAAAGTACTGGAAAGTGTGTTAGCATAACGACAGTCCGAGATGTTTGGACTATAACTCTTTGTGTAGTGCACCAAATTTAATGATTTTGGTGGCGTTATGAAATTAAAACAATGAGGAACCTTTCTCTAGAAGGAAGTTTTGGCAAATTCCTTCAATTTGATGGTGAAAAAATGACCTAAAGTAAGTATGATTTGAAATGAATGTTAGGGGCAATTTTGGAAGAACAATTAAGGACTTAAGTTAGAATGCTTTGATGGAGGGGCATATGGGTCATTAACCACTCATTAAATGACATGGCACAATAAAGCAAGGGGTTGTCGTTTTTCTTAGAGGAGAAGCACGATACTTTGAGAAGAAAATAACAAAAGAAGAAAGAGGGGAGAAGAAGGTGCCTTCGGTGGAGGTGGAGAAGAAGAAAGAAGAAGAAAGGTATAAGGGTTTTCGATTTTTATGAGATTCCAAGGTTTCTGATGCTTTTCAAAGAAAAAAAGGAGGAAGAAGATGATAGCTTCCTATGGAGTCCAAAATTGCCGAAAATGGAGGAGGAAAGAGGTAAGAGAAAATTTTTGAGCTTTGAAATTTTGATGAGTTCTTGGTTTAGATACCTTGGAAATGTTATGAGATTATGTTTCCTAAGCTCAATTTTGGAGATAGCATGGTTTAATTGGTTCAATTTTGGATAATTGTGAATTAGGGTT
>JAOTAZ010082676.1:0-12659 GCA_025629785.1 Erythroxylum oxycarpum | reverse complement strand
GAAAATAATAATAATAAAAATAATAATAATAATAATAATAATAATAATAATAATAATAATAATAATAATAATAATATCAAGGAAGAAAATGTGAAAAAGAACACGGAAAAGGAGAGAAAGAAAGATCAAGCCTATGTGCCAGTCAAAGCCTTCATTTGAATGTGAGTAGAGTCAGCAGCTGCATTGGTAGGTAAAGCTTCGTAAGATCCCAACCTCCTCAACCCAACGTTCTTGGTGATAACACCATATATAATGATAACAATGACCACGACAAAGATAACATGAATCACAAATAATAGATCCAAAATAACCACAGCTCTCAATCTAGACTCTTTTAGATCACACAATCACAAAAAATTTGAAGACCTATGTCCATGTGAACAAGAATCAAGAAAAGTCAATTCCAAGCATTCAAATAATAGTGATTCCAAGTCTTGCTTAAAAGTTTCCACTTGCCTAAATCCACCATAAAAGTTCATCGTTATATAAATAGGCCAAAAGAGTCACTAAACTTTACAAGCATCTTGACAAGACTTCATATAATGCAAGCCATATACACACAGTTTAGCAAGGAAATTAAAAGCTCTTGCAAGCACATAGTGCACACAGGGGATGGCAATCATAAAAAAGACAAAACTTGTTGTCATTCTTTTTTCAGTCCAGTTAAACACTATGATGTCTGACACTATCAAAATGTAGGAAATTTTAATGATAAAGAACATCTAAAAAAAGAATTTAAGAATCGTAACACTCCTTTGTTACAAGCATCAACACACATTAAATTGTTACAAAATATACAGAAAAAGAAAAGAACTTGAAAGAACACAGAGAAACAACAAATACCAATAAGACAAAGAAGAAAAAGAGCGAGAAGCTCAACAAAATAAAAATAGACCCATAATAGAATGAAAATAATATAACGATGAGGAGGAAGAAGGAGAAGAAGAAGGGAGGAGAAAAAGCCTACCCGAGACTCCATTTCTAATAGGAAACAAAGAAAGCAAAATGGGTTCCCAAATATTAGCTAGGGTTTTAGAGGATAGCGCCAGTGAAAGAGGCAGAAAAAGAAGAGGGGTTTAGGGGGACTTTATAAGGGATCAGCAGCTCAACGTTAGCCTTTACTCCGGTGTACAAACAGAATTCTTAATTGATGGACCTAAATTTCTTTGACTCTAATCGCATTCAACGCAATCGTCCAAAGGAAAGCGAAATTAGCGTGGAAAGTATCAAAGTCAAATGAAGTAGAACATAATTAAAACGTGGTGAAGACGTGCAGTAGTTGTAACATCCCATTACCTATGGGAAGGTTAGAATAGTAAATAGGAGTGTTCAGTGAGAGACAAGAACTGCATTTTTATGTTCATGCATAACATGACATGCTCATACAAGTGAATAATGAAATTTTGCATATGAATATGTCTGTACATACATTCATTGACATTCCGGGTCTATAACATTGTTATTGAGAGTTGTGGTTTATTTGTATTGAAAATTTGTTTGGAGAGTGCAGAAGTTGATTTAGAATTTTGAAGAAATTTATGGAAATTTGGGGTAATTTTTGGACTAGGAAAATGGCTAAGTGGTAAAAACAATTGTTAAATGGTATTAGAAATTATTGTCCAATGGCAATGGAAATTTTGATAAATAACCTTAGGATTTATTAAATAGTGCCATTAAAATGGGGAGACAATTGGAGTAAAATCGGATTTAGTTGGAGTGGTTAAATAAAAGAGTTAGTTGAAATGCTTGGAAATTGGACAAGTGTCCAAGTCTTCATTTAATTGAAAAATCCGTTTTTATTTGCTCTCACTCGTGATGTTCTTCTCTTAAAGCCATTGGAGTTTTGTTTCCTTGCTTTTCTCCATCATCTCCGTAACTTCTCCTCCTCTTCTTCATGGGTTTTAATTTTTCCCAACCTTCGTTGATGTTGAACCTCCCACTCATCTTCCCCCTTGCTCCCTCTTTCTCCCATTAAAATTGCTAATGTTCCAACCTTAAAGATGGTGATGATCGTGGGTAGTGTTTGAAGCTAGGTATTTGTGGTTTTCTTGAAGAGTTAGAGGATTGGGTAGCTAACTCAAGTAAGTTGTGATTAATGTTTTATCATTGTGAAATGGAGCATTTATGATAATATTTGGTGGTTAATGCATGAAAGGGGTGCCTTGTGTATGTATGTGTTGTGGATGATGAAGAGTTTGTGAAGTTTTGCTTATACATCTTTGCATGACGAGTAATGAGCTATAGAGAGGTTTAGTTTCATTTAAGTGTTAAATCATGGGTTAGGAGTTGTTCATGGATGACTGATGTTGTGAGATGAGTTAGAATCTATGAGTTACATTATGTATGTTTGCAAGATGGATTGGTTATGAAAAGGTTATGTTGATGAAAATTGTGAGTTGATGATTAGGTACATGAACATAACTTGTTTTTGGATTAATGATTAAATTTGGGTCATGCTTTGTTGGTAAATGATATTGAGATGAAATGGAGTTGAAAATGGGGAATGAATGAACTAGAAATGGTGATCTTTGTACAAGATAGGTTAGGTGTTAAATCTGGAAAATTTTGCAGATGTTAGCTGGAAAATGTCTGTTGACTATGCCTTAGTCTTTTAGCTATAACTTTTTCTCTAGTTATCCAAATGAGATGATTCTTATTTTGAATTAAACTAGAGATGTATAGCTACATTTCTTATAAAGAAGTCGAATTCAAATTTGGTTCATAAGAGTCTCAAAATCTGACTTGTAGTTAAAACAAAATTGGGTATGTTTCTGTAATTTTTCGCCGCGGCAAACTGGATGGATTTGGCGAAAATTCTTTTCGAGTGTTGCCGCAGCGAACTTGTGAAAATGCCTAAAAAATTCCTCTCTGGAGGAGTTCACTGCGACGAACTTTTTCTGCACTGAACATATCTCAGTATTTTGGGCATAACGTTTTTTGTAGTAATCCAAATGGAGTGATTTTTTATTTGAAATAAACTAGAGACATAGGACTACAAATTATGTGAAGAAATAAAATTCTAAATAGGACTCTAAGAGTTCCAAGTTTTTTATGGAAGTTGAGTATAGGATACTGTCTCAGAATAAAAGCAATCCGAAAATTTTTGGAGTATAACTTTCACACTACTAAACTAAATTGAATTATTTTGGTGTCATTAGAAAGATAAGACATAAAGGAACACTTTTCTAGAAGGGAGTACTGTCAAATTACTTTATTTTCATTGTCTTATGATCAAGAATATTAGACCCAAAAGTCAGAGTTCGGAGAAAAATCTGAAATGGCTCATTAGGTTATGAAATTAAATTCAAATGGTTTGTTGAGGTATAAACCCTACGAACAAATGCTAGTTAAGTGAGTTTCGATATTTGATTGTTTTTGTGTTGACATTGATGGAAGGATACTCGGGATTGTCATAAACATGCATTGTACATAATTCATTTCATACATGTGCATGGATGAACACTCATAATTGTGCAAATTGTGATATATGTGTATGTTATTTGTTATAGAGGAGCAATTGGAACGTCAACCTCTAGATGTTGCTAGCACTTCCAGGCATTAGCTTCAGGAGCAACTTGTGAGTAACCTAGATGGTCTCACATGATTACTTGTTTGCTTAATTTATGTTTTGAACGATAAATGAATATGCTTGATTGTGGATTCTGGACAGGAGGTCCGATGATTGTGTAATGTGGATTGAAATATTGAAATGCTGTTTTAATGTGAATATGAAGACCTACGTGCTTTATAATGTGATTAATTGTGGTACATGCATTCCATTCATGAATGCATAATCAGATAATGACCATTGTGACCAGAGTAGCCACCAATTAGAGCTTAAAGCTCAATGAGTGAAACTGAGCCTCAAGCTCAAAAGTGATTCAGAGCCGTAGGCTCAACATTTAATGAGCCCTATATGGGACAGTTAAGACACTCGGTTACAACAACGTAATAATTCGAAAAGTGTCTCATAGGCATTTCATATGCATCTTATTAAGTATGTTTGATTGATTGAAAGGTAGAATTACTTATGCTTAAGTGAAAATGTGATACTTTTATAAAGTGCAAAGTTGGGAAATAATGGTTATGTGAATTGATGTGTTGTTTGAATTGAGTGAACCATCGATGATGGTTACCTCATCGAGTTCACAAAACTCACGAAAATTGCAACATTGTCTTTTCAGGATCGAGAGACGACTCTAGCTACTGAAGAGGCTCTATTAACTGAGTATATTGTGATTGGCAAGAGAACTCATGGCTTAAAGGTCGATCAACTGGGATTTTTGGACAGATTAGTTAGATTGTACATATTTTCCTCATCCATGTAGTACTATTTTAGCAGGTTTTGATGATGTACATATGGAAAATGTTGAAAGACACAATGTAGACTTCGATTTTATGAAATGAAATGAGGAAACATTTGGTTTTAAAATATTGTGATTTTCTTATGATGCTTTATAAGTGAATTGTGATACCATGCCATATGAAGTGAATGTAGTGATCGAACGTGGCCTGCCCTTATCATAGAATAAGTACTAAAATGACCTCTAGGCATTCCGGTGGGTATCCTGTGATAAGGGAGCGCTACATTTAGGTAGTATCAGAGCATGGTTTGGCATTTTTTGGGATATATAGGAATGTTAAGCATGAAATATCATGCAAAATGTATATAATGATTGATGTTATTATTTGTTATAGGTCATCTACTTTAGGTGATCAGATTGATTAACTAACTGATCATGGATCGGTAGGAGCTAGTAGAGAGTCATTGGTACCTCAATCTGAGGAGATGCCTTCTAGAGTTCCCGAGAGAAGGGAGAGGAGATATGATAGGCTGCGGAAGTAGGAATCTGTGGAGTTCTATGGTAGCACAGACCCTACTAAGGCCAAGGGATGGTTAGGGAGGACATAGAGAGTATTTGATCAGATTGACTGCGAGCCAGATGAGAGGTTTGACTACATAGTGTCATTACTGCAGGGCCAAGCATATCAGTGGTGGAACACTATTCCAGGCAGTACCACCAGGCCATGCCAATTGAAGAGGGAAGACTTTCTGAGGGTCTTCAAAGACAACTACATGCCCAAGATCTATTTGGACCTGAAGATATAGGAGTTCTTGGAATTGAATTAGGGTAGGATGTCAGTGGCTGAATATAAGGTCCAATTTAATTAATTGATGGGTTATGCTACTCCTCTGATCCCTACAGACGAAGACAAGTGTAGGAGGTTTGAGAATGGACTTAATATGGAGATCAAAACAAGGTTGGCACAATCTGATATGGGTACTTTCATTGAGTTGAGAGCTGCTTCAATTAGAATTGAACAGTTGATGAGGGAGAAACAAGATGAGACTGGGCAAGGGTCCAGAGGGAAGAGGTCTAGTGAGAGTCAGGGCAGTTTTGCAGGAGCTTCATTAAGTGCCAGAATAGAGCATTCAGATCATCAAGTGGATCTAGGCAGTCAGGATTTGGGTAGAGGGGTAGGTTTTCACAAACTGGCAGTAGAAGGTGTTTAGGACAGAATCAGTTTCCAGTTTGTGAGCACTGTGAGAAGAGGCATGGTGGTGAGTGTTGGAGACTGACTGGAGCTTGCCTCAAATGCAGCTCCATGGACCATCAGATCAGAGATTACCCTGCTACTTTGGGAACTCAGTCTGCTATCAGTGGGCAATCTGGGAGTAATACTGCAATCCAGCAGAGTTGAGGTGGTGGATCTGGACAAAGAGGCTGAGATCCAAGTAGAGGGAGGGCTGAGAGTTCTTTTATGAGGACTGAGAGGCGGAGCAGCCGACCGTAGTCCTAGGCCAAGGTTTATGCTATAACCAGGCAGGAGGCCCAAGACTCACCAAATGTGGTAGCAGGTTCGCTTCTTATTTATATCTTTGAAGCATTTGCACTACTAGATCCAGGATCCACATTATAGTATGAGCTAGAGGTGAGTACCTCTAGGTAGTACTACCGTTATAGGTGAGGTTTTCAAGGGGTGCTTAATTAGGATTGATCAAGTAGAGTTAGAAGCAGACTTGATAGTATTGCAGTTGAGGGAGATAGATGTGATCTTAGGCTTACTTCCCACAGGGCCATCATGAATTGCTACACCAAGGAGATAGTACTGGAATCTCCTGGTTAGCTGAGGGCAATTTTTAGAGGAGTCAGGCAGGCAGTGCCAGCCTAGATGATATCCTTCATGACTGCATTGAGATTGATGCAGGGGGATGTGAGGCTTATCTAGCCCATATCATTGATACTAGATTTGAGAAGAGTGTATAGGACATTCCAGTGTTTAGGGAGTTTCTGGATGTGTTTCCCGATGAATTATCTGGTTTACCACTAGATCGGGAAATAGAGTTCATAATTGATTTAGTTCCAGGGGCTGCTTCTATATCTATTCCTCCATATAGGATGGCACCTATATAATTGAAAGAGTTGAAGGCTTAGCTCCACGAGTTGTTGGAAAAGGGCTTTATAAGGCCCAATGTTTCACCTTAGGAAGCTCCACTATTGTTTGTGAAGAAGAAGGATGGGACTTTGAGCTTATGCATTGATTATAGGCAGCTGAATCGGGAGATAGTGAAGAATAAATACCCACTGCCTAAAATTGATGATTTGCTTGATCAATTGCAAGGAACTCATGTATCTACTAAGTTGAATATGAGATCAGGGTATTATCAATTGAAGATAACAGAGGCTGATGTACCTAAAACTGCGTTCAGGAGCAGGTATGGACACTGCGAGTTCCTAATGATGCCATTTGGGCTGACTAATGCCCTAACAACTTTTATGGCCTAGATGAATAATGTGTTTTAGCCCTACTTGTATCGATTTGTAATAGTAGTCATTGATGATATCTTTGTGTATTCGAAGAGTAGAAAGGAGGATTCTAAATATCTGAGAGTTATTTTACACATTATGAGAGAGAAGCAGTTGCATGCCAAATTCAGAAAGTGTGAATTTTGACTGTATCAAATTGTGTTTCTAGGACTGCAAATGGCAGACAAGTAAATCTGAAGAAGACTGAGGCAGTGATAAATTTGGAAGCTCCGAGGAACGTGTCAGAGATTTGAAGCTTCCTAGGATTGGCAAGGTATTACAGGAGGTTTGTTAAGGGGTTTTCTCTGATCTTGGCCCCTTTGAAAAAACTTTTGAGGAAGAATGTAGTGTTCAGATAGAATAAGGAGTGTCAGAAGAGCTTTGAGGAGCCGAAACATCAGTTAACTATTGCACCAATGTTGACTATTCCATCGAGGACTAGAAGTTATGTGGTATACAATGATGCATTACATCAATGATTGAGGTATGTATTGATGCAGTGTGGCAAGGTGATCACCTATGCATCGAGACAATTAAGGTCTCACGAGATAAATTATCTAGTACATGATTTGGAACTAGCTGCAGTTGTCTTTGCTTTAAAAATTTGGAGAAACTATTTATACGGAGAGACATTCCAGATTTATACATATCATAAGAGCTTGAGATATTTGCTAATTTAGAGAGAGTTGAACTTGAGGCAGAGGAGATGGATTGAGCTGCTGAAGGATTATAACTGCACTATTGAGTACCACCTAGGGAAAGCTAATATGGTGGCAGATGTTTTGAGCAGGAAGTCTAATATCAGTGTAGCCTAGATTCAGTTATCGAGACTACCTAATATGATACAGTTGAGAGCTCTGAATGTGGAGATGAATCTGGAGCAGGATAGGGCCTTGATTGCTAATTTGAAGTTGAGACTGATGCTATATGACAGAATTAAGAAGGTCCAAGGGAAAGATCCTGATATGGTAAAGCTTATAGAGAAGGTGAAGTTGAATCCAGGTTTCGAGTTTGAGTTGAGGGATGAGACACTATGGTTGAAATAGAGGCTGAGTGTGCCTAATGTGGATGATCTGAGGAAGGAGATACTTGAGGAACCTCATATGGCCGCCTATGTTATGCATCATGGTTCTACCAAGATGTATAACACACTGAAGCATCATTTTTAGTGGCCAGGAATAAAGAAGCAAATGGCAGAGTATGTATCTAGATGTATGACATGTCAGCAGGTGAAAGTTAAGCACCAGGCTCCAGTAGGGAAGCTTCATTCGTTACCCATTCCGAAGTGGAAATGGGAGCGGATCACTATGGGCTTCATTATGGGATTGCCCAAGACTCTTAGGCAGTATGATGCTATATGGGTCATAGTGGACCGGTTAACTAAGTCGGCCCACTTCTTACCAGTGAGAGAGAATAACTCACTTGATTAGTTAGCTTGGAGATATATAGATGAGGTGGTGAGATTGCATGGGGTTCCAGTGTCTATAATATCAGACAGGGATCCTAGATTTACTTCGAGATTTTGGAGGAGTTTGCAGTCTCTTATGAGGTCTAAGTTAAACTTCAGTACAACATTTCAACCTCAAACAGATGGACAGAGCGAGAGGATAATTAAGACTGTTGAGGATATGCTCAGAACTTGTGTATTGGAGTTTAGAGGAGCTTAGGATCAATATATAGCATTAATATAGTTTTCCTATAATAATCATTATCACAGTAGTATCAGAATGGCACCGTATGAGGCACTATATGGTAGAAAATGTCGGTCGCCATTGTATTGGGATGAAGGGGGCTTACGAATGGTGGAAGGCCCAGAGTTGATACAAGACACAATGGATAAGATAAACTTGATCCGAAGTCAAATCAAAGCAGCTCAGGATAGCCAAAAGAGTTATGTGGATCAACATTGACGTGATATAGAATACATTGTGGGAGACAGAGTATTCTTGAGAGTGTCACCCTAGAGGGGAGTTTTGAGATTCGGTAAAAAAGGCAAGTTAACCCCGAGGTACATTGGTCCTTATGATATTATTGAGAGGATTGGACCTTTGGCCTATAAGTTGGCTTTACCGAATGACATGTATCAGTTATATAATGTATTTCATGTGAGTATACTCTAAAGATATCGGTCTGATCCGACACATGTGATATTGGTTTAAGAGATTGAAGTTGCTAGTAACTTAAGATATATTGAGGAGCCGATCAAGATTGTGGGATCGCAGATCAAAAAGTTGAAGAATAGGGTCATTCCATTGGTAAAAGTCCTTTGGAGGAACCACTCAACTGAGGAACTGACTTAGGAGACAGAGGAGCATACGAGGAGACAATATCCCCACCTATTCGAGCAAACAGGTAAGAATTTCGAGGACGAAATTTCTTTAAGGAGAGGAGAGTAGTAACATCCCATTACCTATGGGAAGGTTAGAATAGTAAATAGGAGTGTTCAGTGAGAGACAAGAAATGCATTTTTTATGTTCATGCATAATATGTCATGCTCATACAAGTGAATAGTTAAATTTTGCACATGATTATGTCTATACATGTATTCATTGACATTCCGGGTTTAATTGTTATAAATGTGATTATTATTGAGAATTATGGTTTATTTGTATTGAAAATTTGTTTGGAGAGTGTAATAGTTGATTTAGAATTTTTGGAGAAATTTCTAGAAATTTGGGGTAATTTTTGTACTAGAAAAATTGCCAAGTGGCAAAACAATTGTTAAATGGTAGTAGAAATCACTGTCCAATGGCAATGAAAATTTTGATAAATGATTTTAGGATTTATTGACAAGTGCCATTTAAAATTTGAGAGACAATTAGGATAGAAATTGGGTTTGAATGGATTAGTTTAACAAAAGAAACATAGTTGGATTCATAGAAATTGGACATGTGGCAAGTGACAGGTGTCATTTGCTAAGCCATGTCTTAAAACCAACCATGCTTTAAATTTTTGAAGACCATTTTGCTCGCTCTCACGATGCTTGTCTTTCAAAAGCCATTGGAGTTTTATTTTTGAGTCCTTTTCTTCTCTTCTTCGTAGCTTTTCTCTCCCTTTTCTTCATAGGTTTTGATCTTCCCAACCTCCATTGATGTTGAACCTCCCACTCAACTTCCACCTTACTCTCTCTCTCTTCCCCATTAAAATTGCTAACCCTTCAATCCTAAAGATGGTGATGATCGTGGGTGGTGTTTGAAGCTAGGTATTTGTGATTTTCTTGAAGAGTTTGAAGATTGGGTAGCTAAATCAAGTAAGTTGTGTTTAATGTTTTATTTGGGTATTTTTAAATGAAACATTTATGATGATATTTTGAGGTTAATATATGAAACGGGTGCCTTGTGTATGTATATGTTATGGATGATGAAGAGTTTGTGAAGTTTTGTTTTCAATGTTATGAGTATTGTTAATTTAAGCTAGAATGATGAGTAACTACTTGAGATTTGATGATTTGATTTTGCAAGGTTTATGTATGTGTCATGGGTGATGAAAAATTTATGTTCATGTCTTGTTTTTGGTTATGTAGGATGAGTAATAATTCATGTAAGGGTATAGAGAAGTTTGGAGATAGAATGATTTTCAAAGAGATGATTGGGTGAGTGTAGAAAATTGTTTATGAATCGATATAATATTTATGCTCTGTTTTTGGATAATAATCAATTATAGATCATGATTTGTTTGTGAGTAATTTATTGAATTAAATTGGTTAGAGAATGATGAGGAAATGAAATAGAGGAGATTGCTAGGTAGAAGAAGGTATTAGATGAGTTAGATATAAATATTGAAAGTTTGAAAATCTGGAAAATTTTTGCAACAATATGATCTCTGAGTAAACTTCAATGTATTATCCATAACTTCTTCTATAGTTGTTCAATTGAGATGATTTTTAGTTTGGATCAAACTGGAAGAATTTGGCTACATTTCTTATGCAGACTTTGAATTTAAATTTTGTCTTTAAGAGGCCCAAATCTTGACATGAATTTAGGAAATTGAGTGCAGCAAAAGTTGTGGATGAATGCATGTGCTTGTGTTCCATTTTGGATGTTTATGAACAAATAGGAAATATGAATTGGGTATGAATGATTTTGAGCTAAACTTGAGGTGTACATGAAGTAGTTGTCAGCTTGAAATAGTAAATTTTGAGTCTGAAGTACTTGGTACATAGGAATAAGTTATGTTATGGAAAAAGGATAGAGATTTGGAATGATAAGATGTAGTTGGGTATAATGAATGAAATGAGTTGAGAGTTGAGGGTTTAATGAAATCTAATTGGTGTTTGAGTTGTTATGAAGTGGTTTTGTGTTAGAAGAGGTGAATTTGAGAAGATTACGAGTGTATATGATGTTAGAATGAGTGTAGGAACCTTGGGAGAGGCTTTGGAGGGAGTTTTGTGTGACATATGTCCGTTAAACGGACATTAGGTTTGTTAAACGGACCTTCTCAGGTGTAAAAACACCCCTAGGCCAATGTATGTCCGTTAAACGGACATAAATGTCCGTTAAACGAACTTTCTCGGGGGAAAAAGCACCTTTAAGCCTGACAATGTCCGTTAAACGGACATTCTCGGAATAGCTATAGTAATTTACGTTTTTGATCCTCTTAAAGGCCAAATCTCGCTTCAAAATCTCAAAAAAGTTGTAGATCTGGATGTCTTCTTTCAAATGGTCCAAAAACGAAACCAATCTGAAACTTTTAGCAAAAGTTATGGAAATCTCGCCAACATAGGTTCATTAGGAGTGAGGACATAAACTTGGTTGCTTCTTTTAACCATAACTTCTTCTCTAGACTTCCAAATGACTTGCTTCATGAAGCAATAGGTTCCTAACACATTTTTCTATATCTCTACGAACATTTGTAGTAATTGGTGTTGAATTGAAAAAATATTGATCAAAGGAAAGTGTGGGAGTCTGTTGGAACAGTGTAAATGAGATTAGTTTTACTGAACATACTTCAATGTTTTGAGTATATTTGGACCTGTAGGATTCCAAACGAGATGATTTTTTATTTGGAGTAAACTAGAGAAATAGGGCTACAAATCATATGAAGAAGTTGAATTTTGATTTAGTCTCTAAGGTATTCAATTTCCATATGGAAATTGGGTATAATACACTGTTTTGGGATAAGAACAGTTCGAAAATGTTTGAAGTATATCTTCCAATATACTAAACCAAATTGAGTGATTTTGGTGTCAATGGAATCATAAGACATAGAGGAACACTTTTCTAGAAGAAAGTATGACCAAATTACTTCACCTTCACTTTCTGATTTAATGTGATTAATAGACCCGAAAGTGTGACTTGGAAAAAGATGAGTTTTGTTTTTAGAATGATTTTGCGATGGCTTAAAACCCGGGATTGTCACGAATATGTGACCGCACGTCGTAACGCTAGTCAAAATTAATTAACAAGACTACTACTGTAGAGTGGCGAGTCTAGATCGATCCCACAAAGAGTGTGTGCAAAGTCTATGAAATGAAATTATTCGGTGTTTACACTAAATAGGGGGGTTTGGATTTTTGAAAATAAAATAAAATAAAACTAACTAATAAAAGCAAATTAAAGAAAACATGCAATAAAATGAAAAATGTGGGAAATTTGGTAGGGACCTGGTTCTTCGGTTCAATCTCGGCCTAAACCCTAATTAAGTATATTTTATTAATTTGTTATTCTTTAACCTCTCCTAGAAACTATTAATCGTGGGTTAAAAATTAACCTAAGTTTTCTCTTAGGTTGTGTTTAATCAAGATACGATCGTTAATTAAACCTAACTACCTAACAACCTAGGATACGATTTCTAGATTTAATTAGGTAGTAGCATTACGAATTAGGAAAACCGATTAATCAAGGCAACAAC
>JAOTAZ010082655.1:0-12663 GCA_025629785.1 Erythroxylum oxycarpum | reverse complement strand
CTCTTTATTTGTGACTCGTTGGGTTCCTAATATGTTGAAAATGATTATAAATCATATAATTTAGAATTAAAATTAGATAAGTTAAAAATATTTCAAATTTATCTTTGATTCTCTAATTAAACAATTTAAATCATAGGTCAAAATTGACATAGAGCAATATGTCACTACTACCCAAACATTAAAAATGTCATAGTGATTTAAATCTACCTATCCATGCATGTATGATTATAATT
This sequence comes from Erythroxylum oxycarpum, assembly GCA_025629785.1. NCBI lineage: Eukaryota > Viridiplantae > Streptophyta > Magnoliopsida > Malpighiales > Erythroxylaceae > Erythroxylum > Erythroxylum oxycarpum. Next base: position 12,430 of record JAOTAZ010082655.1, on the reverse strand, counting down.
TATTCCTTTCATCATCCAATATTGCAATTCGACAAAGAGTATGAAATTAGTGTCTATTATTTTAAAACCAATCATGTTTGTTTTTGTTAATTAGCAATTGATTTATAGTTGATATTTGAAAATGTTCTTTTCAAATGTCAATTCACTCTAGTTAGAAATTTTGTTAAATCACTACTAATCAAGAACAATGGAATATTCTTCCTAATTACTTTAGAGTAATGAATCCTTTGTTGATTTACTCAACTATCTCCATATAGTTCATATTATATCTAAATATTACTGACTAGGCTACCTTAATTAGATACCATCAAATCAAGTTTTTGAGATTGACAATCATCATTATTTTTTTGAGTGAATTACAAATTTCTTTCTATAGTTATTGGAATTTTAGTTATTTGAATAATGAGTCTGGGAGTCAAGACTCCTACTATAATCATTTTATGTATGATACTTAACCTAAATATAGTTGAAATAATTACATCAATAGTTGTATTGACAATTATCACAAGTTTAAGGATCAATTATATAATTATTATAATAAGAAAACCCAATACACATAATTAATATTATATTTGAAATCCTCATAATCGAGCTAGTTTAGTAAATTTAATTTCTAATAAGTACTATACACCTGTTTAAGTATCTCCATACTTTAATTTATGAGATTAATTACATTTTCGTGATATTTTAATCTGTAGAGCTCCGATTGAGTTGATTTTTGTTTCAAATTAAACTAGAGACATGAAGCTACAACTTATCTGAAGGAATTGAATTTCAATTTATGTCCCGAGATTTTCAATTTCTGGAGTGAATTTGGGTGTAGTATTCAGCCTTGGTTTAATTTTAGCCCGATAGTGTTTTGACTATAACTTCTTCATTTCTGAACCAAATTGAGCGTTTTTAGTGTCGTTAGAAACATAAATCGATGGGGAACAAATGTTCTGAATAAGCTGGTCTGAAATTCCAAATGGAAGTTCCCTAATTATGCTCAATAAGTTATAAGAAATGAGTCCTCCATACTTTTATGATTCCGAATGTTGGACTTCGGAAACGGGGTCTAACACTCCAACTGATGTTCAACAAATGAAAAGGTCAATTGAACACAGTGCAGCACAGGTTAATCCTTGTCAACCTATGAGAAAAGAGGATTTAAAACTGAAGATGATTGAAAGTTGAACCTGTAAGGAGTAGAAGCTCAATCATCATAAAAGAACCATTAAGAATGTTGGTCAAGGTACAATTCGAACCAATATTAGTAAATAGTTGTTCAATACATCTGTTGAATCATGGAGAGAAAAGGTTATGTGGTGTTCTACGAGATGAGAAATCAGAATCATATCCAACACAAATGACCAAACAGAAGTACACTATTTATCCAATCACAAAAAGAGCAGTGATAAAGATTGTACCTAACATACAACCAAGACCTTACATTGTACGCAATGAAGACAAAGGGAAGAAGAAAATGTATCCTGAAGAGATTACAAGTGATCTGACAGAAAATCAGATAGAAACAAAAGTGAGGAACATAGATGAGGCATGTTATGCAGCTCAACTGAAAGGAATCTATGTTTCACACCATATCTCAAGAGCATCAGGAAGTTATTGTGGTCGCTTCACCACAGATGAAACTTCTCAGGTAGTTGGCAGAATAACAGAAGGGCAATACAGAACCGTCCGAGTTGGAGGTATTAATTTTAACTTAGAGACTCTTGTGCACCTAATCATGCACCTTAGATCTTTGAACCCTATACCTTCATTTAAATAAATACTACACCTTCTTGGGAAACAAGTTCCAAAGCAACCTAGACCTGATGACCTTGATCTCCCTGAAGGAAAACTATCTTTTAAACCTCCTGCTATTAGAATCATTGAACTGGATGTATTACCTTCAGAACCATTTGTTGCTACAAACTTCTTTCCACCAAAAACAACCCAACACGATCCTACTATTGGTTTGGAAGAATTTAGTCACATATAGTAGAAGAGTTATGAAGTCTTAGTCGAGGAAGTTGAAGAAATTCATGACAAGGTTGATGATCTGCGTGACTCAGTGGGTGACTTACATGAAGAAGTAGCTCATTTACGAGTTTCTATGGAAGAAGACTTCAAGTCACTCCATACTGATATGCAACAAATGTTCTTTGAGATTTTAAAGTATCTTCGGTTATGATTTTTGATTAATAACAAATAGGGGAGAAGATAAGAAGAGAAAGATAGGAGGAGAAGAGGAGAAGAGAAGAAGAAGAGAAAGATAAAAAGAAGAGAAGAAGAGAAAGATAAGGGGAGAAGAGGAGAAGAGAAGAAGAAGAGAAAGATAAAAGAAGAGAAGAAGATAAAGATAGGAGATAACAAGAGAAGAACAAGAAGATAGTATAGCTTACAATTTTTCACAATTATATATCTTCTTATTTAGTATATAAATAATACTTGATTATCTTTCTAAAATTATAATTATTTGTTATCATAAAAAAGGGGGAGATTGTTAAGCCAAAATGACTTCACGTCTAATAATTTTGGTGACAATCAAATAATAATAATATTAGAAATAGATGAATCATTTTGATAAGAAGAAAACACAGAAGAAACAAAACATAGAAGAAAGCAAAACACAGAAGAAGCGCGGAAAGTCAGAAGATACAAAAGCCAAAAGATACAAAAGTAAAAAGATACAAAAGTCAGAAGATACAAAAGTATGAAGATACGAAAGTCAGAAGATACAAAGGTGAGAAGATACAAAAATATGAAGATACAAAAGTAAGAAGATACGAAGGTCAAAAGATACAAAAGTCAGAAGATACGAAAATAAGAAGATACAAAACACAGAAGGAAGAAAAGGCAGAAGAAGAGTAAAAACATAGACGATATGAATATGAAGACACAATAGTACGTCGAACTGTTAATCAATTTGAGTTAGTTACAGAACTCAACTGAATAACGATTTCTACAAGAAACAAGAAATAAGAAGCAAGAAGCAATTATCAAGAAACAGTTGAAGACGAAGGCTATAAATACAAGTCGGAGTCGAAGACTGAACGAGCTAGTCAACAAGTTTTTGAGATCTTAGTTTTTGAACTACTGTATTCATTATGCAAAACACTAGAGCTATTTTTACTGTAACAAAGCTCACAGCATCTTTCTAGTAAGAGAGAGGAATAGCCGAAAGCCTGAAGAGCCTAAGAGAGCGAAAATACTACTTGGTGTAAGAGACCTGAAGAGGCTCTATAGAGAAAGAATACTTGTACATTTCAAGAAGTATAGTGAAATCTTAGAAACGTTTTTGAGGACTGGACGTAGCCCAAGGTTTTGGATGAACTAGGATAAAATCGTTGTGTCAACTTCTAAACTCTCTACTTTAATTTCTATTGTTTTTATACAAGTATATAGAAGTTAATTGCAATACATTGTGATATTCACTTAATAGCTTTGAATAAGTTAGTTTTCAAAAAATATCAAAGGGGATTGTATTCACGAAAAAGAATACACAATTCAACCTCCCATTCTTGTGCATTTTGTATATTGTTCATAAAGACTATACTAACAAGTGATTTACTTCAAGCCTCAAGTGTGGGAGGCACAGGACGGACAAGGAGGAGCAGATACACAAACCCTCAATGTGAGCATTGTGGGAGCTTCACAAAGGAGAGTATTTTAAGTTGCTTGGAACATGCTTCTAACACGGAGATAAGGGACACATGATTCGGGATTGTACCCAAGCAACAAAACAAGAGGGGTCGTAGTTGCAAGCTCCCAGGAGAGCAGAAATAGTGGGGACTAGGCCAGTCGCTAAGGTGGGCAGTTCTGAAGCTACAAAGAAGACTATTCCTCCAGGAAGGCCAAGGGATTAGGCTCAAGTAAGGATGTTTGCCATAACCAGAGAGGAAGTTGCAGCCACACCTGAAGTTGTCACAGGTATGGCTCGGTTACTTAATTTTAAAGTATATGTTTTGATTGATTCTAGCTCCACTCACTCATTCATTTCTACAAGCATGACATTACATGATGTTGATTTGAGGCCCTTGGGTAGTCCTTTAATTATTAGCACCCCTTTAGGGAGGAAGGTGATAATAAGTCAAGTATATAGAGATTGTGAACTAGTCATTGAGGGTACTAAACTAGTAGTGGACCTACTATCTCTAGACCTAAAAGTCTTAGATGTCATACTTGGAATGGATGCTATGGAGAAGAATAATGCGAAGTTGGATTGTAGCCTCAAGGTGGTAGAATTTGATTTAGGAAACGAAGAGAAGTGACTTTTCAAGGAGATAGAAGAATACCATCGCTAAGACTTATTTCGGCTATGTTAGCTGATAGGATGATGGAGAAAAGGTGTGAAGCCTTCTTGGCATATGTTGTGGACACTGATGTGAATGAAAGGAAGTTATGGGATTTTTCAGTAGTGAGGGAGTTTCCAGATGTGTTCCCAGAGGACTTACCTGGTTTGCCACCGGTGAGGGAAATCGAGTTTATACCATCGACTTGATTATCGAAACCGCACCTATTTCTATACCACCGTATACGATGGCCCCAGATAAACTGAAGGAACTCAAGGAAAAGTTGGAGGAACTGCTAGAGAAGGAGGTACATAAGTCCGAGTTTGTCACTATGGGGAGCGCCAGTTCTGTTTGTTAAGAAGAAGGATGGGACATGGCGCATGTGCATTGATTATCGGAGACTCAACAAGGTGACCATTAAGAACAAGTATCATCTGCCTCGAATAGATGATCTGTTTGACCAGCTGTAGGGAGCAGCAATTGATCTGAGGTCAGGCTATCATCAGCTCAGAATCAAAGAGTCTAATGTAGATAAGACAACCTTCAGGACATGGTACGAACATAATAAGTTTTTAGTCATGCCATTTAGATTGACTAATGCTCCAGCTACTTTCATGGATCTTATGAACAGGGTCTTCAAGGAATATCTAGATCAATTTGTCATAGTGTTTATTGATGACATTCTGGTGTATTCCAAGAACGAAGGGGAATATGAGGAGCATCTCATGATTGTGTTGCAGACATTGAGGGAACTTCATGCTAAGTTCAGCAAGTGTGAGTTTTGACTTCACGAGGTGATATTCCTTAGACATGTGATTTAAAAAATGGGGTATATGTTAATCCGAGGAAGGTTGAAGCAGTGGTGAATTGGCATGCACCCAAGACAGTGACAGAGGTGAGGAGCTTTCTGCGTCTAACAGGTTATTATAGGAGATTCGTTGAGAGATTCTCTATGATAGCTGCACCGATGACTAAGTTATTGAGGAAGAATCAGAAATTTATCTAGAGTGAGAAATGTCAGAAAAGTTTTGAGGAGCTCAAGCGCGGATTAACAAATGCTCCAGTTTTGATTTTACCTACTGGAGATGGGGTTTATACAGTGTACAGTGATGCTTCGAGAAAGGATTTGGGTTGTGTATTGATGCAAGAAGACAAGGTAATAGAAAGGGTTTGGGTTGTGTGTTAATGACAACTCGTGCACATCTATACTCGTCTCTTTATACGAAAAGAGACAATGAATAACATGGTTGAAGACTTGGGAATGTTTTCTGTTTGTTTAATTTCCAAGGTAGAGATGACTATGTTATTCATTTCTTTCAGTCATGTCTACCATTAGAATTTATCATAAATACAATTTTAAAACCTAGTTGGAAAGTATTTTTGCTATTATTTTCTATTTTAGAATAGGGTTAGTCATTGGGAAAAGAACAAGATCCTAAAGAGATATTAGAAGGACATTTTCATGAGAGAAGAAGCTTAAATTTCATTCTAATTTGAGTGGATCATTATTATAGTTAAGATTATCTCGATTCTCTATCTATTGTTGATTTCTTTGTTATATTAATTGCATTTGTTAAGTTAAACAACATGATTATGGGCTAATTGTTTCACATATCTAGATAAGAGGTAACCTTAGTATATATCTTTGAATATATTGATTCTATTTTATTTATGAGTTCAATTTTTTATTTTTGAAATTTCTTTAATTATTTTTAATGTTAATTTAATTAAAGATAGCAGTAAGATCAAATCTTAATTTATGTGCGAACATCATGAAAGAACCTGCATATGAATTGATTGTGGCTTAGATGTTAAAATTTAAATAGGGGTATAGAATAAAAACTTACATAAATTTTCTAGTGTTAGTGTTAAACCTTTTATAAATTTTATATATCTTAATGCATTTTTTTGAGTGTTAATCTAATATGGATGTTGGTTAATTGATTCAAGAATATGTATTTGTAACTTGACTAAGAGGATAATTGTTTACTTTTTAAAAAATTTTGGTCCATAATATAAAATATTTTTAATAAATTAAATCATAAATACAAAGATAATACTAGAGGAAATCTTGTCTAGATGTTTTTTGCATCTTGCTTTCATCTTTTAGTTAAATGCTTTGATTTGTTTCTAATTAGTTGGTTTATCTTTGTTTTTTTATTTTATTTTTAAATCTCAACAAAATCACTTCTTATTCACTTAGCTAGGTAATATTAGGATGTTTTTACTAGTTTCTAATGTTTTCTCATAGGATCAATAATTTACTCATTACTATGTTACTACCAAATGATAGCTGCACTTTTCTTAAGTTGTGAGTATTATTTAATGGCAGTCGGTAATTTACTCACTATTGTGTTTCTACAAAATAATAAGTGCACTTGTGTTAGGTTGCCAGTAATAGTTAATGATAACTAAACCTTAATTAATAGAAACACTCACCAATTATTATAATTACCCCAAAATCATCCTCTTTAGCTTAAAAAAGTGTTTCATCTTAATCATCTTTTATAGGTAATTATCCCCATCAAAAAATAAGGATCTATTTACTTGACGTTATCGTTTTGATAAATTGTTGTAGGAGAGTTCTACTCTCTAGATATTGTCCTTAATTTTTTATTATTAATGAAAATTTTAATTTATCAAAAAATAAAACAACACATGCAAGTTATGCAAAGAGAATATAGAATCACTAGAGCACTTGTTTTTTAAGTGTAGAGAATCTGTGAACATTTGGAAAGGGGTACATGAACTATGGCACGTTGAGAATCAGATTTCACGCTTCTTCTGACTTGGTTGCAGACCAATCACGTAGTTCATTGATAAATTTACCCAGATTTCATGCAATTTCTGACTTGGGTCCAGACCAATCACTTATTCTCTAAAACGGAGAAAGCAATGATGGAGATAGGTTTTAGCTCGTGTCTCTTCAACTTGTGGAAGGAGAGAAATAAGAAGTGTTCCAGAAAAAATTAAAAGCCAGTGCAACAAACTTCAATAGTGGGTCAGAGAACAGGTGATAATTCTAAGTCGAGCGGATGTCTGATTAATATACATCTTCTGTGACCATAACCAACATGAAGTATGCTCGTAACTGAAGGAAGTTGTAAAGGGAAGGAAAAAGGGGCAGAAAGAATAACTCCACAGGAAAAAATGTAAGGAAAAATTTGGTAATATGCAGCCTAAGTTTAGGAAATGAATCCCTGTAGTGTCAGTAACGTAGAACTTATGGTAGCTTAGCAAGCTAGAATTAATTTTGTAAGCCACACAGTCCCATACACGGACTAACTAAATTTGTTTTTCACAACTCAGTTTTGGTCAATAAATTTATCCTTTTCTTTTTTTCCAAAAAAATATATAAAAATCTAGTTTCTTTAAAGAGACCATAGTAGAACGTTTTATAGGGATGAAGCGTTTAAGGGCGGTTCCGATGACATTCCCACCTTCGCCCACCACCGCAACTCATCATCCCCTTTACTCATGTTAAATTTTTAAAACAAATTCCAAGCCTAATTTTTCAAGAAACATTAAAAATAAAGCCATTTACTTTTGGAAGGAGCAATCCACGATAACTATACGGACAATGTATTACAGAAAAAGAAAGTGAAGGACAAAAAGCTTATATGCATTTAATACAGGATAAGGCTTCTCTTTATATTACAATTTCACAAGCTGGGTTAAACTGGTTAGAAACAACTCAAGCTGCAGATATACCATTCTTCTTCAGCAACTCCTGGTAAAGCAAACACCAAAGGCATTAGGCCTTAGGAACAAGAGGAAATATAGTCGATCATCTCTCATTTCATATAAGCACGTAGTACCAGTTTGGTAGCTGTAATTGACAGACGCTGCCTTTCTTTCTTCTCATTTCGACACTCTGCACACCAGTTAGAACAATCTTTTTGATATTTCTTCAGCTCCCGGAAGACCGAACTGACAATAAAATGATAATTATTACATATTGCATTAATCATGAGTACACGTTGGGGAAAAGCACGACACTCCAAGTTGCCTGAGAATAAGATAAATTATGTAGATACCCTGATCCTAGAACCCAGACTGATCCCAAAGAATTGATTGGATCTCTTTCCACCGTAGGTTGTTTCTAATTTGTATCCAAAGGAGAAGAGAGAAAGTTACCTCCTACACCACAAAATCAAGTTCAGCTGATTGCCAGAAGTTGTAGCTTTAACACCATTTCGATGACGACCACAATGAAGAACTGCACGACCAGGAACATGGCCATAATCTAGAACCTCCTGCAAGTGAATAAAAGCCATACAAACTATAAGATGGGTTATTGGTTACATTTTCTTTATTTTGGTAAATTCAACGTTTGCATGCATTGACTGTAAGCATTTAACCATTGAGATCAGTTGCCAGGAACTTTAGCAATTGTGTAGTTTATCCACTGGACTGAAGCATTCAAACTGAGAACATATGCTATCGTTCACTAGTTAACCTAATGATTCTATAAAGTTCTCCTTTGCAAGAATTGAAGTCACATAATGGTGAAACACAGTCGATGTTAGTTTTCGCCAGCATGTAATACACTTCCTCCAAAGCCATGCAATTATTGAGTTCAAAAGTTTCTTCAACTCCAACTATATCCTAGTTCTAGACCAGTATATAAATAAACAAATAGTACTAGCATCATTCAATAATTGCTTAAGAAAAGAGATCAAGCATTACCCTACCTCTGAATAAGTCTCACTATTAATGTGTTTATCACATCTAATACCCCGAAAGAACAATTCCCCACCATGAAACTGCTTACCCAAGCAAACATTCAAGGTGACTTCAGAGTCATCAACATGAAATCCTACAAAGGAAATAACTGCTTAGAGTTCAAAAAGGTTTACCAAAGCCATCGAATTAACACCATGAAGGTGTAGAAAAATTTTGGGACTATGAACATTACAATAAAACAAGGCATAAGAATGGGGTAAAATTCACTAGAACCTCCTTTGGTACAGATGCTATTTTTAAGAATTCCTGTTGTTTTTTTAGATGCCCTTGCAGTTTGTTATTATAAATATGTCCATTTTACAATAATCTCCAACTAATTAAACCTTAATCTTGACCAATTCTGGTCATACTGCTCAATTGCAAAAAATTGCTATTAAATTAGTAGCATCTCTACTGACAATTTTTTAGGATAATGTTACAAAAACAGAGAAAAATTAACATATTTGACCAACTAACAGATCACATGAACTTTCAAAGTTAAATTTAAGTAATGACTGTTCACACCTTAAAACATCAATACCACAAGACTAACAAGTGATTCTTACCCATAAAACCAGTTCGAATTCATGTGCACATCAAATGAAAAAGATTTCATATAAAGGAAGCAATAACATTCAAATAAAGATGGAAGTGAGAATCTTGACATTTAAAACATCTCTTTTAAATTCTAACTACTAATGGATGATTAGAGATGGAGATTATAATAGTTTAGTATTACTATTCACTAGCTGATGATCATTGTTAAAAGACGGTTTATGGAAATACCAAGCTCGACATCCTTATTTGCTCCATATTCTACAACAAAACCATGATGGGAATCCAGAGTTGATCCACCAACCTCAGGAAAGAAAGCTGCATAGGAAATCAATCCATTGAACACTTAAGTTTTGGTAGTAGTAAGAGCAATTTTGTTTGAAGCACAGAGCCTTCAGGTTCTAGAGATCTCTAACCTCCAGACATAGGCCGTATATAGTGATCCATAAATTGGCCAAGCATAGTTTCCAAACCAAAATCATCAAGCACTACACCATATTTGTTCATAGTGTTTGGACGCATTATTCTCCAATTTGTCCTGCGAACCCATCTTTCAAAGTGTTCTACCTAAGCATCAAAACTGGATAAGAATATATTACTAAAGCACAAATAAATGCACTTTTTAACAGGGTAAAGATAAGAAGAGAAGTGATAATACCTCAGACATCAGCATGTTACAGAAATTTGGTTTAAGCATGTCAAATATGTATACTCCTGCTGTGGGCTCAACCAATATATTTCTAAAACTCTGCTCTTTATTTTCACGGATTGCCTTGAGAAATGATGGAAGAAAAAAGCTCGCAGGGCTCATAGTGTACAGCTCCTTATGCAAAGGCTACAGCTAAAAGCAATTAATACTAATATTCCATAAGATGAAGACGAAAAAAAATCTCTTTCTCTACAAAATAATAGCTTTTCTAGTTTCCTTAGACCCTGATTTTTCAGCTAAGAAACTCAAGCAAGCAATTCAATGCGTAAATTTAGAAAGCTAAAAAGTGAAGAGACAACAAAGTAAGAAACATTTACAATAACTGATACAACGCAACGATACAAACCGTAGATCACGGTAAACTAGAAAGTTTTTATTCCATACAATAGACTAAGTAAATTCAGTCCCAGAATGTACCTGATAGTTCTTTATGATTCTCTGTCTGTATTCTGTGTGCTTTTGCAGCTGCCAATACGGGAATAACAATAATTTGACCAATTAAAAGAGAAGAGCTAGAACAAAGGTTACCTATAGTCAATTGCGCGGCGACATATAAAATTATTATTGAAAATATAGTGATTCTTCACATTTTTCACCCACCGTACTCATAATTAGTTATCCAGATTTACACTGTTATACATTTAAATAAAAAAGTTTGAACATCGTTGACGCCAGAACAACGTTTCGCGTAAAACCGCATTCATTCTTACGGACATAAGGGTGTTATGGAAATGCGAAGCTTACGCGAGTTCGTTCACCGTCGGGAGAGTAGCGTGTGAGAATTCTACTCATGAACTGGAATTTATCATCGCGGGAGGAATTGAGAATGGAGGGAGGCAAGTAGCGCTCGAGAGAGCTAAAAAGTAGAGGACTGAACTCCAGCTGGAGGTCCTCGTAGCTTTCCGGATTGTGATCGGCGTCTGGATTCAGTCTGAGCCTTTGGCCTCTCGTGGCAGCGGTCTTCGGTGTCAGCGCAACGCCGTTGCCATTCGCGATGGGCTTTTTTGATGCGTCAAAGGACATTTGCGAGATCATATAATGTTGGAACACATACAAGAATGAGTATATGTATCGCTGTGGTCGTAACGGTGACGATGACGGTGACTGTGTTGATGGTTGAGGATTGTATTGAAGGTTAGGGTTTGTGGCCTGTGAATAAAATGTTTTTGTTACCATGATTCAGGAAGGAGGGACCCACCCAACTTTGCTTAATATTTATTTTATTATAATTTTATGTAATTTAAATAATTAGTTTTGATCATTTGTTATTAGATTAACAAAGCCTACAAATGAATGACTTAATAATCAGATGGGGATTGGAATTTCCATCGGAATTAGTAAATTGATATTTTTGTACGTGGCTTGGCACGCGTACTCGGCACAAGCGTCGCTCATGCCCATACACCTGTATTGCTTATGTCCAATCGGCTTTCTCTAAGTGCAGATGCATTCAAATATATGCCTGCCCACAATTGTTACCATCCAAATTATTAACTGACACGTATGGTTTGAATCTTATCCTACAAACTACTGAGCATCAGGGAGGATGGATATATTAGATCAGTTAAAGTAACTCAAACAATTGGCAACCCTATAATATAATGCCTTGCATACCATTCTCTTTCTGTTTATACTTTATAGCAACATCACACAGTCATTTTCAACGTTTCAAGATTAGGGATGAAAATTAGCTAACTCATTGGCTTAAATTTATATGTTTTTAATAGATTTGCTTATGGGTCAGGTCTAAGTTTAGACCGACTCAACACTTAAGTTTTCTAAAAGAGTTGGACTTTAAATTAATCTCCGTATGAACAGTCCAACTTAGACTTAATTAAAAAAGATATCATTTTATATTTTAATTTTACAAAAAAATTATTTTAAAAATTTGACGAAGCTGGCCTATGAGTGGGGCCATTGGCATCCTTATTGAAGATTGGTTCATCTATAATATTCAAATAACTATTATTTTAATGTATGATTTTGTTATACTAATTAAATTATTATTATCAAGTTTTTTTTAAATTTCCATTAGTATAAGAAATCAAGAAGAAAATGAAAGCAAATCAAGTAAAAGATGCAAAGTAAAAACAAAAGAGAAGGGTGATCAAGCTAAAGTCATGATGATATTTACGAAAATATTTAAATTTATTGGATTGAGAATTGA
>JAOTAZ010082634.1:0-12665 GCA_025629785.1 Erythroxylum oxycarpum | reverse complement strand
TGTGCCATTGCTTTCCAAGGCTTGAATTTCCTGTTGCATAGCATCTTGCCAATGCTTATGTTTAATTGCCTCAGAGTCATGTGTGGGCTTAATAATGTCAGGGATAGTGGCAGCAAAATGTTGAGTATGAGAGGGTAAATGTGAATAAGAAATATTTAAAGGGTACTGACCTTACATTGCAGTAGCAAAAGATGCAGAGGATTGTGATATACAAGCATAGTCCTTCATCCAGGTTGGTTGAGTGATGTGTCTAGTGGATCTTCTCAAGGTTGGTGTTGGTAAGGGAGGGCACGATTCAGAGTCTAAGATAAAGGGTTGTGAAGCAGAACTGGGTTGAATTGATGATTGTGTAGAGGGAGATGCCATTAATGTTGGTTGATTAGATCTTGGGGCAAGTGTTGGTGGATGTGGTGAGGAAGGGTGTGAAGTTGACAAGGCTGGATTAATGGTTAAGAAATCAGTGTCTTCTGTGAGACCAAAGTCTGTTGTATTGATTGGAAACATGGGTTGATCAATGGTTTTTTTTTAAAGGAAAGATGTGCTCATGAAAAACAACATTCCTATTGACAAAAAATTTCTTGGTAACAAGATTTAAAAGTATATATCCTTTCTGAACAAGAGAATAGCCTAAGAACACAGAAGGAATGGCTTTAGGTGAAAATTTATCATGATAGGTTGGTGTTGTTGCATGGTACAGACAACCAAAGATCCTTAGATGATTTAAATCTGGTGGTTTTTTGTACAACATTTCATGTGGTGATTTCCAATTAAGGACAGCTGAAGACAATTTGTTAATAATGTAACATGCTGCTAAGACACAATCCAGAACTTTGAAGGCAAATGAGACTGAAGCTTGAGTGCTCTAGCTACCTCTAAAAGGTGCCTATGCTTACGTTCAGCAACCCCATTTTGTTGTGGGGTTTCAACACAAGAACTTTGGTGTATGATGCCAAGAGAAGCAAAAAACGGTGAACAAACAAAATTAAAGAACTCAGTCCCATTGTCACTCCTAATAAGTTTAACAGATGCTGAAAATTGGGTGTGAATCATAGCCAAAAATTGTTTGAGTGTTTCTGAGGTATCATGCTTGGTTTTGAGTAAATAAACCCATGTCATTCTAGTATAATCATCCACAATTGTCAAGAAAGATCTATGACCCCCATGAGTTGATATTCTATATGGCCCCCATAAGTCTAAATGAATCAATTCAAAAGCAAAAGTAGCTCGACTTTGACTATCAGGAAAAGGAATTTTAGTTTGCTTAGCTAGAGGGCAAATAGAGCAAGACGATACATCATGAGCAGAATGCAAAACTGATTTCATTTCATTAATTTTCTTCATCTTGGATACAGAAGAATGGCCAAGTCTAGCATGCCATATAATTGGAGAACATTGAAAAGACATGAGGGATGAAAATAAAGATGCAGAGACAGAGGATTGACGGTGCACAAGGTTGTTTGCAGCATCAGGTGACTCCGGAGTGGAATCAAAGTAATATAGACCATTGAATTCTCTACCAATCCCCAACATCTTGCCACCGCAAAGGTCCTGTAGAAGAAAAAAATGAGGATAAAAGGAAACACTGCAATTTAGGTCCTTGGTGAGTTTAGCAACAGATAGTAAATTAAAATGAAAGCCTGGGATGAAAAAAACATTAGTGATAGTGTGAGTAGAGGTGAGCTTGTGGGATCCAATATGAGTGACAGAGGCAAATTTACCATTTGGCAAATGAACATAAGAATTAGCAGATGCAGATACAACAGGTGAATTTAAACAATGGAAATCAAATGTCATATGATTAGTGGCCAGGTGTCAAGGATCCACCCAGTCCGTGGAGAAAGAATAGAATTAGCCATACCTGCCATGTTAACCGAACCTGAAACAGAGGGCTCCTTGTTGAGCATGTGGAGAAGTTGTTGATACTGATCGGTAGTCAAAACTGGGGCTGAAGGAGACTTGATAGTCATAGACGCATTGTCAATACTAGAGTTTGTAGTGACGACATTGTTTGCATGAGGTTTCTTTTTGGTGAACTTGAAATCGGAGGGAAAACCATTAAGACGATAATAGTCCTCACGTTTGTGCCCTTTGATCTTACAATGATCACACTTGCCATTGAAACGAGGTCGAGCAGGGAGTGAAGAAGTAGAGGAGAGCAAGGTAGTTGGTTCAGGAAGTGTAGGCATCGGTGTGGTGAGTTGCTGTTGAGATTCATCATTCTGAAGTATAGAATATGCTTGATTAATGGCGGGAAGGGGCTGCATAAGTAAGATCTGATGACGAGCAGAGGAATAAGAATTGTTGAGACCCATGAGTAGCTGAAAGAGACGTTGTTGATGAATATGAGTAGCAGTCTGTGATGATGCCTCACAATTACAGTTGGAGAACGGAACTAGAGTGTCATACTCGTCCCACAAAAGGCGAAGCTTAGTGAAGTAAACAGACATGGAAGAAGTACCATGTTGAAGCGATGAAATCGACTGATGAAGATAGTAGATGCGAGAGCTATCTACTTTGTCGAAGCGTTCTCTGAGATCATCCCAAACGAGAGTGGCGTTGGAAGCAAAGACAATTCCGGCAAAAAGGTCCTTGCAAACAGTGTTGATGATCCAAGATAGAACAATCGCGTTGCAGCGATCCCATTGAGGATGAAGATCGATGGTAAAATTGGATTTGGGGCAAGTACCATCAATAAGACCAAGCTTATTTTTGGCCAAAAGAGCAATCCTCATGGATCGACTCCAAACACAATAGTTGTCAACACCCAGTAGCTGATGAGAGACGAGAATAGCTCTTGGGGTATCAGAAGGATGGAGATAGAGAGGGTGATTGTAGTCAAGCACAGAAGGTGGTTGTGGTAATGCCATAGTGATAAAAATGAAAAGAAATGAAAGGAAGGAAAAGGAAAAGTGTTTGGGGAAGAAATTAAGGTCATAAAAGGGTCAAAAAGGAAGAAAGAAGATCGGATCATGGCTCTGATACCATGTCAAGGAAATCAATAAAGAGAGAAAAAGAAGGAAGAAAAGCATCTTTCATTCATAATGATAATTCGAATAGTACCTCTCTTATTTATACAACAACTAGGGTCTATTTTTCTATGTAACTAATTCATTAGCTGGCATAACAAACAAAAGTATAACGACGGTTAATAGAATATAAAAGATATGGTAAAAATCTTTCTTCATTCAGCCTCAATAGCTACAAATAAAGAGAAGAATATAATTTCCCAAAAGTTCCAGACTGTCATTTGTTGGGGTTAATACATGACAATTAGCTTCCTTCTCCGCAAAGAGTGAACACTCACTTGGAAAATGAAGAAACCAATCGTGCAAGAACCGATGATGCAAAAGCTCACATACGATGTGCCACAGAACTCCATGAAGTAGGAATCAAGTTATCTATCGATTGCGGGTTAATATGTAGAAAAGAAGCAAGCAAAGAAGATTATCCTAAGAAGCACGAAAACGGACACGCGACACGCGACACGACACGGACACGGACACGGGGACACACCAACTTCTAAAATTTGGTGGACACGGACACGGCATATATATATAAATATTATAAAATTTAGAATTAAGAAAAAAAATTCAGAATCCATAATATGATAAATATTGATTGATGTGTTTCAAAACTTCCAATATCTTGATAGTTCATTCATATTTTTGTACTTTATAAACCCCTCTTAAAAAATATGGAGCATATATATGCACTTTTTGTGGGTGTTCGTGTCGGACACGTGTCAGACACGGACACATGCGCGTCTGACACGAACACGTGTCCGTGCTTCTTAGAGATTATCCAAAAATTCACATACGATGTGCCACAGAGCTCCATGAAGCAGGAATAAGTTCAAAAGGCAAAGGCAGAGGGATGCAGTATATTCGATATAAAATTTGCAAAGGGGGTCTTGGAAATTCCAAAATTACAAATTGAGGACAGAATAGAGTCTCTGTTAAGAAACCTAATTGTTTATGAGCTATTATGGAAAGACAATATATATCATGTCATTGACTATGCCAAGTTCATGGGTTGCCTCGTAAACTCCAACAAGAATGTCGAATTGCTTTGCCGCAGTGAAATTATCGACAATTGGTTAGGAGATGATGAAGTGATAGCAAACATGTTCAATAGACTTATTGACAATGTCACGGTCCGTGAAAGATCATTATACTCAGATATATATATATAAAGGTGAACAGGTATGGTGGTAAGAAATGGAATTAATGCCCACGGACCGCTGAAGTAGTCATGTCTCAGTTTTGCCTTCCATAAATTTCATTTCCTACCATGGTATTCATTCACCTTTATATATAATTCTGATTAGAATGATCTTTCACGAACCGTGACGCTGTCAAGAAGTCAATTGAAGATGCTTGCTATCACTTCATCATCTCCCAACCGATTGTCGATAATTCCAGTGTGGCAAAGCAATTCCACATCCTTGTTAGAGTTTATGAGGCAATCCATGAACTTGGCATAGTCAATGACATGATATATATCTTCTTTCCATAATAGCTCATAAGTGTTAATAGGCATTTTTGTATTAATTTTAGATTTATAATTTGCTAAACTCTTGTCCTTATAATGTTTAAATTGTACTAATTAAGAGTTCTTTGTTTTAATTCTAGGTACATATTAAATTTGGGATTGTTTAAAAAAAACAAAAACAAAAACAAAAACCAGCCTCACTCCAACGCCCCACATTTCATTATTTCACTCCACCGAAACAGCTACTCCCATCCACAGCGGCACCTAAACATCAGCCCCCACTTCAGCCAACAACCACTCCACTTACAGCTAACCTCCAACTTATGACCAGCAGCTCTCCTTTTCATTGAAAAAGAAGACAACAAAAATTCGACAAAAAGAGGATGGCAATTTGCATCTTGACAGAGCACTCATACGCTCCTCTCAATTGATGACAACGGGTTGCTTCCACAAGGAGGTTTTGGATTTTTTTATCATCATTCAACGAACGGACCAAGCTACATCCAACAACACAAGCCTCCTCCAATTAAAAAGAAAGAGAACGTGAGCAGCCAGGGAGATTTACAAAGGGGTGGACGTTGGTGCTAACTTGGGCTAACATAGACTCCACTCCTGTTGCACTATCCACTCTCAAATGGACGTTACATGCAGGTGAGATGGGAACGACATTAAATAATGGTGGAAAATAGGGAGATGAAGCATGAGTATGAGTAGCGTTGAAGAGTGCGTGAGCTAGTGACAAGAGGAGGCAATGAATCAGCTATGTTGAGGTGGAAGAAACCAAAGGCGTGACAGCTGGGGAGTTGTCGCAAGAGGAGAAGAAGACAGCTGTTGGCTTAGAAAAGAGAAACGACAAAGAGGTTAGCCATGCAAATAACGTTGTATGGTGGAGAGCGAGATACAAACAGCTGGGTGAGTTAAAGAAGCAGGTGGATTCCTTGAAGGCATGACAGCTGGGAGAAATAACTACACATTGATGATGGGCTGGAGAACAACGCAGCTACTTCCAAAAAGGAGCTTCATAATTCATAAAAGAAAATGCCCTCAATGTTGCCTGCAGAGGGGGACGCACACCACCAACCAAACGCAGAGACTCGCCACTCAAAAACTTGGAAGCTGGTGGAGATAATACGTGAGAAGCTGGTGGCTTTTGTGAGGGGATCGAAGCAGACTCTACACTTTAAAACGTTAGCTAGTTGGACAAAGGTGAAGGAGGTTGCAGCTGGTGCTAAAGTTGGTGAGGCATCCACGTTAGAAAAAAAAAATTTTAACTCACGGAAAGCAGCTGTGGAGAGTGGTAGGCGTTGAAGTTGCTTGTGAAGGAGACGTTGAAGCACAATTTCTGAAGCAACAATGTTGTAGCTGGTGGTATATAATTAAAAATACGAAGAAGTGGTGGACGGAGGGCAGCTGATGGAGAGACACATGTTAGAGCTGACACAATAAAGAAGAAAGCATGAGGTGGAAGCAAGAGAAGGAGGCAGCTGGTGGTGTTACCAATTTGAAACAGCTGAAGCATGAAAGGAAAAAGTTTAGTTAGTGGTGGAGACTTCTACGTTGAAGCAAGCTGTTAGTTCGTTGAGACACATGGAGCAGCCACGTTGACACACGTTGAAGCCAAAGAAGCAGCTGGTGGCTAGAGAGTTAAAGGAACTGGCGCATAACAAAGAAACGCGACAGCTGGAAAAACACTGAACAAGGAGAACAAAACCAGCATTGTGTGAGGAGGAGGAGTTTGCGTGAGCAAGGGACGTTTTTAAATTTTTCTTTATTTCTTATTTATTTTTATTTTGTGGATTTAATCAATGCAAACATAAATTATGACCATGATTTATGTTACATTGATGAATATGTGTGAGTAAATTTTTCTTTTCGATTAAGGTTAAGATTAATATTGGATTAGGATAATTTTTGTGCTATTAATTTTTGCTTGATTAAACGCATATTTAGTCTTAATTTAGCTTGATCACCTAGATTAAGACCTTAGATAATTAAATGTCACAACCAATGGGATTTAATTTGTCGAAAAATTAATCAAGCGACATACTTGAGACTAAAGTGTAGACCAACCTTAGGATTTTGTGCGAGGATACCTAGGATTAACAAACTTAATTTTAGGCTTTTTGTTTTGAATGCCTTTTATTTCGAATTATCTATGAACCAAGTGGGTAACTCAGATTTAAAAGAGAAGGGAACATCCTTGAACATTGGGTTCAACTTGCTTAAGTGAAGTAATTCTTAGAGCAATCCACCATTACAATTTTTAGTGTCAAATCTAATTGAAATCTAATACCTTAATCCATTTCTGTCATTTGATTAAATCTAGTTGTTTTAATTCATACCTTGCTTTTTTTTTCATATTTCCTTAATTTGCTTACCTAAATTTATTTTTTTATTTTCAAATCAATCAATTCTTGATCGTCTAAGTAATTTTTCATCATTTAATTTAATTTTCTTGCGTGTTGAAATTTCCTTGGGTACGATATCTAGTTCTTAACGTTTTATATTACTTGTCGACGAGGTGTACTTGCCTCTAATTGGTTTAGATAAAATTTAATTTATATTGTTCTGTTTAGACCTCAACAACCGCTAGGCTCTATACATGTTATTATATCGTTATATTTATAGTGGTTAACCTATTACGGGTTAACCAGTCACGGGTAAGCAATGTAGAACCAGCCCTATGATTTGTTACAAGTAAGCCATGCAAAACCAGCTCCATAAATAGTGGTTAACTAGTTGTGGGTAAGTGAAGCAGAACTAGCTCTGTGACTTTAGGCGTAATGTACCATACTGTAAAGAAACTAGTGGTAGGCTATGTTGAGTAACAAAAGTTATGTGTTGCCACTATTTATGTTAAAAGCGATTTGAAGGGCACCATATGGTGCCAATTTTAGTGGATGACTTATTTTCAGTATAAAAGCTTTCATAAAACTTATTGCCACCATTGTTTTTAGTTAAGGAAGGAAAAAAAAGGCAATGGAAACTTTTATATGATGAGTTTAATTTCGAAAAAAGCCTTTCGAAATAGTATTTCAGAAAAATTATAAATTGTGTTTTACGAAATGTTATTTGAGTACCAATTGTTATGATGAACAAATAAATTGTTATGGAAAATGCTTTACCTTGAGCTTTATGATTGTATAGGAATATTGCACTTGTGTTGTTATAAAAAGTTCAAAATTTTAAAAATTGATTACACTCATTGAGCTCGTTTAGTTCACCTTTATTTTTATGTTTTTAAACAAACTACCTCAGGTATGCGTACAGGTGCTATAGTAACTGGGACTTCATCGCAGGATTAGTTGTATCATCGGGTGCTACTATGCCTGTGTCATTTTGATATGTACATTTATGTAAAGAATGGATGTTTATAAAGGCTTTTAAATGAAATGCATGAATATGTTTCAAGTTTTTAAAGTTTATTGTAGTGACTGTTGAGAATTATTTGTTTGGGGTTGCTTGTGAGTGGACTTAAAGTCAAAATTTGTACTTGAGAAATTAGTGTGAATATAGAAGTGTTTTCAAATTATATAGGGCTTTTAAAAATTTTGGGAATGTCAAAATGCAGTCGTTACCGAAATTTTCAATAAAATGATGGAAAAAAATTCTCACTATTTTTCGTGCTTTTAATTATTAAAATATAAAGGTTTTAAATGGTTAAATGACTTGTTTTTACGGGTGCCCTTCGGTTGAGTCAGATATTGATTAGAGGGCTACTGTGGGGTTCCCAAGAGGTCACTCAAGTTCCAGTAGGGGAACTCCGGATTGGTCCTTTTTGTTGGACCCCGGTCTTTAAGTGAAATTTAGAAAATATTAAATGAACTTAAATGAGTGTTTTTGTATATGTATTGTGTGATAGATGTTATTGTGCTTTAAGAAAAATTGATGAGAAAAGAATGGATTGGTTATGATGACTTTGATATTTGAGTAGATTTGTATGGGTCATGAAAGTTAAAAAGAATGAATTGCTTTAAATGGAGTTGAAAAGCAAGAAATAAATAGTGAAAGTGTGAGAATTTGGAGAATTAAGAAAGTTTGACTTTTTGGGGATGAATAGTAATAGAGGGTTGACTTTTTTATTTAGGCAGATTTTGTTGGGACCCAATCTCGGAACCGGATCCCAACCGGAAAAACGAAAAACGGAAACCAGAAAAATGGAATCGGACAATCTGCAGAACATTCCAGAATTTGACTCCACTTAAAACCCAATCTTCCTTCTAACAGATCTCGAAATCATGAAGCGAAAGAAACGAAAATGAAAACATAATCGGAAATGGAAGGAAATCGAAACGAATCGAAACTATAATCGAAAACGAAAACATAAATCGGATTGCTCGGAATCGAAAGCAAACAAATGAAAAGTGGAACAAATCGAACGCGGATCTGACATTTGAAAACGAGTATCTTATAAAAACTATCGCGTTGGAAACCATACGACAATCGGTCTAATTCAATCAAAACCGGTATATATATTTTTTTCTTTCATATTAGTCATTCCTTTTTTCTTTATTCAATATTATACAAATCAAAACAATATAATATCCCATAAATCATCAATTAACCAAAATCTTATTTGCCCGTTAACAAAAATCGGGCAGCATAACGACTGTATTTTTTAAAATTCCAAAATTTGCAAATAGGTTAAATACACTTCTATAATCCCAAACAAAACTCAAATCATCGTACCTCCCATCCGGAAACCCAACATAAACAAACACAATCCTATTATCATCATCTACATAGCACTTCAAATAATTCTTAATCATCAACATCATCGGGCCTCCCGCCCGGAATCCAAAACACAATCGATATACAATTTATATCCAAAACCATAATTCACTATTCTATTCCAATTACAAATCCATAATTTAATCAATCCCATTCATATATCATAACCATACACAAATTTATATCTCAAATTCAATACATAATTCCATAATTCACTTACATTACGAAGTAAAATGCTTAGAAACATTAATGGCTTTTCAAGCCATATACAAATCCAATACTAAAATTCAACTTTACACAAAAATACACGCTATGCAAAATCGAACGAAACGTCTTGACATTCTTTCATCCGATCTCCTGCTTGAATACTTGGAGATGGGGATGAAAGGGGGTGAGCTAGACAGCTCGTGGATAACATGTGTATAAATTAAACAATATGCAAAAGTATTTTCAAAACTCATTTTCCATTTATAAACATTTCACATAAATAATTCATCAAAACCTTATTTTTCAAACTTTTCAACTTTTCAAAATCAATCATACTAAATTTCCAAAAATTTCACGGTTACAAAACTCAATTTCGCATTTCTCCAAAATTCTCAAATTTTTCACAAATCATGCACAATGTCAAAAGCATGAATGCATCACAATATAAATGCATCACAAATATAAACAAAATAAAAAACACATAACACATCAAATGGTTTGGGTCGGTCCAAAACAGAACGTACTGCACATTCCCGCATAGCGGTCCTGTGCAGCCGTGAATAAAACGTACTACACTTTCTCGCATAGCGGTCCAATGTAGCCGTGAACTTATGGGAGTCCGAAATCGGAGCTCCAGTGCCACTAGCAGGCAGGCGGGCGAAGCCTATAAAAATGAGACAAGTGCACTTGACTCAACTTATGGGACCTAACCAAACCCACATAACACATTTTCATGCTTGAAAACCAGATTGCCCGAAGGCACATTTCGAAATCTCAAATTTTCATATCGTGTCATACTAGACACATTAACATTCACAATTGCACATAAATTCATATAGCAAATTCTCCATACATATGTCATATAGCAAACCAAATGCAATCACAATTCATCAATCCATTTCATATCAATCAAAATCATATTCGATTCATAACAATTCATAAACAAAGTATGCAACACTTTTGATAATTTATCAAAATCGTTCATAAATAATAAATAAACAAATGTATCAATTTTCATAAGTAACAAATCCTTCAAGCATAATGAATTTCAGAGATTTTTAACAATTTATCAAATCATTCAAATTAATATTTCTAAATTCCACTAAAAGATCAGGGTCCAACACACGAGCTTTAAGCTCACCCCCTCCCATTTCCGTCCATCTTTAGGTGAGGAGCAAGAGATCGAGTAGTCTAGAGTTATGGCATCACTCCAAAGTTGCATACTATTGTATTTTGAAGTTAGATTTTTGGGAATTCAATGCTTTATCTGCATTTCAAATTTTACTGGTTTAAGTGTATTTTGTATTTTTGGATTATAAAGCAAATGATGTATTTTTAGCTTGAAATGCCATTAAAGCTACTGGTTTAAGTGTATTTTGTATTTTTGGATTATAAATCAAATGATGTATTTGTGGCTTGAAATGACATTAAAACTTTGTAAAACTTCTCTTTTGGTTATCAATGAGATACGGTTGATATTGTTTTTAGCTTCAAACTTTTGCATTGAATCGTTTTACCATGAGAATAAGATTTTGGAAAATTGCTTGTGTTTATGTTTAAGTTTACTTTTGTTTTTAAGTTGTGGGTTCTACTCAAGAGGCTTTCATCGCGGCGAGACCATTCGATTGCCGCGGTGAAAATCGGTGAAAATAAAATCACAAGTTCACTGCGACGAAAGTTAATTCGCTCACCGTGACGTAAAATTCCCTAAAGGTTTCGTCGCGCCGAAATAACAAGTCACTGCGGCGACGCCTACCTTTGCTTCTGAAAGATCTTTCTTTTAAATTTTCAACTTCTAAGCCTTTCATCCACGCTCAAGTTTCATGATTCCGTGTCCAATGTTGGACTCTGAAAACAGGTTCCAACACCACTTAACCTTTATACAAGTTACTTCAAAAATATGTGGAGTTCAAGTTCGATGAATTAAAAGAGAAGCTAATTTCTGCTCCAATAATCCGACCTCTAAATTGGATTCTTCTATTTGAGATCATGTGCGATGCAAGTGACTATGCGTTAGGTGTTGATTTGGTGCAAAGCATGAATAGATTGCCACACGTGATTTACTATGCTTCAATGATGCTAAACGACACCCAAAAAAACTATTGAACAACAGAAAAAAAATTATTGGAAATTGTTTTTGGGCTAGAGAAGTTTCGTTCATATCTATTGGACACACACGTCATAGTTTATTCAGATCATACCGCATTGACGTATTTGTTGTCAAAAAAGGAAGTAAAACCACATCTTATTCATTGGATTTTACTACTACAAGAATTTGATGTAGAGATATGGGACAAAAAGGGAGCCAAAAATTTGGTTGCAAATCACCTTAGTCGTATCCATCTAGACACAACTTCAGGCAGCCTGAAAGACGAATTTCCAGATGAACATTTATTTACCACACAACAGGTAACACTTTGGTATGCTGGCATAGTCAATTTTCTGATTAACAAGTCTTTACCTAGTACTTTATCATGATTTGGAAAAGATAAAATCAAAAGAGAGGCTAAATATTATACATGGGATGAGCCACATCTGTGGGAAATTTGTTTTGATCAAATTATTAATCGATGGGTATCTGATGATGATATCCCTTCCATATTGAAATTTTGCCATTCTTTTGCATGTGGTGGACTCTTTGGTCTTGGAAGGACAGCTCGTAAGGTACTTGAATGTGGTTTGTTTTGGCCTAAACTATTTTATGATGCTTATATATTTTGCAAGTCTTGTGATCGATGTCAAAAAATAGGTGGTTTAGGAACAAAAGACCAAATGCCAGTCACGAACATCCTGGTACGTGAAATTGTTGATATGTGTGGACTTAATTTTATGGGCCCTTTTCCTTCATCTTTCGATAAGAAATATATTCTCGCTGTTGTCGATTATGTTTCAAAATGGGTTGAAGCTAAGGCTACTCATATTGATAATGCTAAAGTTGTTGTTGATTTTGTTAAATTTCATATGTTTTTCAGGTCTGGAGTGCCTAAAGCAATGATCAGTGACCGGGGGACTCACTTGTATAATCGAATTTTTGAGGCTTTACTGAAGAAATATGGTGTTACTGTAACATCCCACCCCCTACAGGAAGGGTAAAATAGGAAATTTGTCATAGGATGGGATTGATAGGGATTATTAGTACTGTTCATGTATAATAGGATTGTTACACAGTTCCATTTGCGCACATGAAATTACTGGTCATGCATACATGATATTCCCGGTTTGAGGGCCTAAGACAA
>JAOTAZ010082632.1:0-12666 GCA_025629785.1 Erythroxylum oxycarpum | reverse complement strand
ATATTATGAAAAATTATTTAAGAAATATTAGGTAGTATATATTTATTAGTTTAGATTCTATCATAAACTTCCTAAATTGAAGTTTCTCATTTTCACTGTTTATGATAGAGTGAAACGTAACATAAAACCCTTCACTTTCATTTTATTCCATTTCATTATAAAATTTCTTTATAAACTATGAAACTATGTTATGTTTATCTCATCTCATTATAAAACTCTCAACTAAGTAGATCCTTAGTTTCAAAGATATAGAATCAAGCTAGCAGGAGGGAATCCCTTTAGTTTTTGTTGTGCAAGCAATGTAACAGCAAGTTCTTTGATCACAAACAGAGGGTTACAGATTACATGTGGGGATGGTAGATTAAACTGATTTTAATCCAAAACTAACCATGTTTAATGAGTTAAGATTAAATTAATTAGAATTCGAATTATGTTTAAATTCAAAAAATTTGATTTAATTTAATTTAAATAGTACAATTTCGATTTTATCTCTCAATTAAATCAAATTTGCGTTGTTGATCAAAAATTTATTAAATTTGAGCAAATTTAATAAATTTTTGATCAACAACGAAATTTAATGTATATAAAAAAGTCGAGCTTGGGCCGCCATTTTCACCTTAATGACATGAGCCCATACTTTGTTTATGTTTGTAATTTTTCTTAGCTTCTCTGATGACCCCTCTAACCGTTTTAATAACAGATTAAGGATGACAATCTGAAGACTCAGTGTAAACTTGTCTTTATATGTGTGAGTTAGGTCAAAATTTGGATTCAATTTCTAATAAAAAATTGAGTTCCAATGGAATTAATTGAATTTAAATTCGGTCGAATTGATTATCTTAAAATTTAAATTTAATTTTTTAATGAAGTTTAGACCCAATTCATTTAATGTAACTTTATTTTATGTAAAATGGAAGAAAGGGATAAAGATTGT
Source organism: Erythroxylum oxycarpum (assembly GCA_025629785.1). NCBI lineage: Eukaryota > Viridiplantae > Streptophyta > Magnoliopsida > Malpighiales > Erythroxylaceae > Erythroxylum > Erythroxylum oxycarpum. Next base: position 11,732 of record JAOTAZ010082632.1, on the reverse strand, counting down.
CTCTTTTTTCGTTGCAGTTTTCCTAAAACAGTCTATAAGTAGAATTTTGCACTTACTACCTAACCATGACTATTCTTATTCTTGTGAACAATCTTATTATTGGGAGCCTCCAGATCTTCTGTCTAATTTTTCGTATACCAATTCTGTCTAATGCCATCTTAGCCATAAGTATAGTTATGACTAAGATAACATCGGACAAAATTGATACACGAAAAATTAGACAAAAGATCACCTTTCGTTATTCGGAGCCATTAGATCTCAAAACATGGTATGCCTAGTGCCAATCAAGTAGCCTTTACTACTATCTACTTTTTTTTTGGAAGGAGCATAACTCTCATCTATATACAAATAGTGAAGACGGAAAATATTAAATAGCTGATAGAATTATTAATTGAATTAGAGTAGCCTTAAGTACCAACAATCTTATATATTCTTTCTCCCCTAAAATGAAATTTAGGTGGAATCTATAATGGGATTTACAAGGTTACTCTGTTAGCTTCGTTTCTTCCTATATTGTACCTGTAAATATTTTTTCTTTTGAACTGATTGTAATATCGTATTAGTTTTGTTTATCGTTCCTTACATTTTCTTATCATGCGCATGATAAAATTGGGTATTAGTTAAGGTGGAGGGGAGAGTGTCTCTCAGAGTGATCTCCTACGTTAGGAAACTTCTCAACCTATATATTGAGAGGAGGTAATTTTCTTTTTAGGCTTTATATTTTGCAAGTTATATGTTCCGTTTTTGTCCAGGTTGCAGTAAACAAGATTCTTTGGCAACGTTTCCCTGCCTTGGTATCCCTGGTAGTTCAATATACTCCCTACGTGGTGGTTGCCTTCCTTGACTATTTCGGTGCCTGAAGAGTCTATCCAGTGGTTTGATTCTTCTGGGCTATTGATCATCGAGCGCATTTCTCTTGGTTATTAGTTGCTTTGGTTTTGTGGTGCTCCTAGTGTATTACGTACTTTTGACTGTCGGTTTTTCTTTTCTGCCTTGTTTCAGCTTGCCTAGCTTGTGTCAATTTGTTTATATTCGATTGTTGTGCCTCCAGGGACGCTTGTAAATGGACATTTTGTACATATTTTTTCTTTCTAATATATTCCTTTAATTTATTAAAAAAAATTGGGTGATTGCAAATTTTAGAAAAAAAATTGAGTTATTGTAATAATAAGTAATAAATCAAATCGATTGCAAGCATTTTGTTGTTTTGGAGGAACATAAGCTATATTATAATTCTCTGCTATATTTGTTAGAATGTGAAATTATAAAAATAATTGCATTTTAAATCTCTATAATTTTTGTTCATATAATAAAACAATAAAGAATTTTATCATCGCAACATGAAAAAGATTAATTTTTCTTTTCAAATACTAAAAATTTATATTGCGCAAGTAAAGTAGTATTGCCATTTTAAATTATGAAGTGCTAGATTAATACAAGTACTTCGAAACCATGAAAATTTAAGTGACGAACAAACATCTCTGCTCTATCATTCCTTCCTTTTTATTTCATTTTTTTTTCCATGCAATTGATGTGAAATTCAGAAATTTCAGTGACAAAGGGAAAACGACAATTTGGTGGTAAGATTTTCTCTTCAGTTTTGGTGTTCATATCATGTTTCATTAAATCTTATTATATTTACGTAAATCTTATATAAATATATAGATAAAATTTAATAAAAAATCGTTAAAATGCTGTAAATGAAACCGTAACTGGAACGCAGAAGATTTCAGGAGACAATTTGGACAACAGTAGTAACGCCTATTGTATCAGAAACAGCTAAAGATGATATCAGAAAAGAAGTCCAGAAGAGATATCAAAAGATCCAAAAACGGCAGGAAGCATATATTCTTGCAGAGACAGCAACACAGCTAGTCTAGTGATTCTGATCCAAGACAAAAGGTCAGAATCCGCCCTATCTGATCCAACGACAAAAAAAGCTCTTATGGTATAGCCATCAGTTTCTTTTTCGATTCAAGGGAACAACAGTACATGCTTTTACCCACTTTGTCCTGAGCATGTATAGAAAATGGGCGGGGCGGGGCGGGTCGGGTCCATCACCAGCCCAACTCCAATTCTATAAAACTAGGTGAGCTTGCACCGCATGACCCGAGCAGATTCTCCAAAAACGACAATATTTTGGTCGGACGAGCAGGCCGAGTATTATATTGAGTCATTTGTGTACGATCTAAAATGGCATGGAAATGGGTGCTATCTCTGACGGGACAAAATTTCCCACATATGACATTGATTAGTAAACAAGCGTTTCTTTTTACAGAGAAAAGAACAAGAAATACTACTACTTCTGCATTACTTCCTTCATAAACAATGCAGACACGAGAACTTGGACCCCATCCCGATCTCGAACTCGAACTAATCAGACTGTTACCTATTTTGTCTGTCCAATGTTCCTAGACATGTTTTCCTATCCAGGTAAAACCATATGACACGAGCTTCTGCACTACTCCCTGATGGAAGCAATCCTGCAAGGTATAACTTTCTCATGTACAAAGGTTATTTTTGATGCTGCTTCTGCTCCTGGCCACCTGATCCTAACAATAGAACATCACTCTCTTCACATTCTCTTTCAGTGCTGGCAATGGCCTCACACCACCATTACCATTGCCACTACATGCAGAACCATTCTCCTGCATTTCTGGTTCCATGTAAAATCGCGCTCGAAATGCAGCTAAATGTGCGTAGTAGGCCGGAGGAACTGCCAACATGTGTAGAAATTAAGCCGGTGCACGAAAGATAAAACAAAAATCGAGGGAAAACAATGATACTAGAGAAAGCAAGAAGCAAATATCTGATGTGCAGAACATTTACCAACGGAAACTGAGCGTGTGCATCTGGCATATGTGTAGCATAGGTTGTTGGTCAAGGACTGGATTCCATCAGCAGTAAAGTTGTTTTCATCCCACAGGACATGATAATGAGCTGGCCGACTTGTCCCCTGTCACATCAAGAAGAGTACTATTTTCATTCCAATCCAAAGTCTGCGGAACTACAAAACTAAAAATCGAAGCCTATAATGCAACAACACCAGTAACCATTACACAGGTATTGCTACAGTCTTATTTGGATCTTGAAAAAGTTAACATCCTTTCTCATTCGTCTGGTTCATGAGGTAAGCAATTATAAGCTTTCCAATTATCCTGTATCTTTAAGATATCTCAGCATGATGGAGAGAGCAGAAAGCTGAAACGGATTCTACCTGAAGCCCAGCATGGCTACACAGATAAAAATCAAATTCTGTCGGATGGCATATTTTGGAATCAACCACAGTTCCTGAAGATTTTGAAAAAAGAAAAATCAGGAACTATTTATGTTAGGAAAAATTAAGAAGGAAACACAAAGACTCCGAGCTTTACCAGGTAATATGTTTCCACTCCTATCTGTGCTACTCCTGTCCCTGTGGTTGTTAGCAAACAATCGAGTGTGGTGCCGTTTTTGTACAACAATGAAAGTCACAGGGGGTTGATAATTTGGCTCAAGAGAAGCACATGCCTGGATACAAATTTTAAGCTAGAATCATAAGAGTTTCTAATCATCTTCGACATACTTTAAGTAGGTCAGCACTAAATCTTCACCTTCCGGATTGCGTCCAATTCATAAAGCAGGACCTGATAGAATTGTCCTTCACTAACACCATCCCTGCTCAAAACAACTCCATTATTTAATTAAAATAAGTCTTCAGCATGCATGAATCTAGAATACTTTGGCTACAGAAATACAATCAAGATTTGTGATAGCCTCAGATAAAAAAGTTTGCTCATGCAACCATTTATCTGCTGTCGTAGCATCAAAGAGGAACAAAGAGAGACTGATGTTAGCAAGAAGCAAGTAGTTGACATCACATGAAAACCTAGTAAGACTCATCGGTCATTAAAACTTGCTATATTTTTATGAAATAGACATAGGAAAATATATTGACCTGTAAAATATAATCCTTAATGGCTTCTGTCCTGTGGCCTTTCTAAAGGAAATCAGAAGATCCCTGCAAACAAGATAGCAGAAATGAATGAAACACCGGTACTGAATAGATATGCTGTAAATTAAATCAGAATACATTTGAACAATAATTTGAACCTTGCGTACCTAATCATGCCACCACTAACGGCACCCCGAACAGGATCTTGCCATGTTTTGTACAGGTCTTGTATCAGTTCCTGTCTGTGAGCTTGAGCACAAACTAATCCAGCATATTTTGTCACTTCAGGCCAGTCTTGAGAAGCTACCACCTAACAGTAGGACCAACATGAATCAGATACCATATCTTCAGAGATGTGATCAAAACAAGTATATCTGATAAGAAAACATACAGCTGCAATTGAGGGACTGGAGTCCTCCCCATTCTCCGGGTGAGTCACATCTGCTCCAAATATTATGGTCGGTATATCACTAACTAATGGTATTCTGCAACTAATAGCATCTAGAAGGACAGTGTTTCTACCTCCCATCTGCAGCAAGGAAATAAAAAGATTAACACAAGTTAATTATCTTCGGCCACAAATGACTGGAAAAAAGCATCCACTATGCAAATACCCTGGCGAATGATTTTACAGTTTGTAATATGTCCCAGGGAAATGGATAAATATCTATTATTTTACTTAGTTGTTGGAATATACTCATTATAAAAAGATTTTGGGTGTTCGTCCAGGATATTTCCTGAGATTTAGAAATATAGCGAAGCTTAGGAGCTAATGCCAACCTTGACGTTGATCTTAAGGGACACATTAGCCAGGTAATGCTTGCTGATTTTAAAGACATGTTTTGTAAGACAGCATTGGGATATTAAACCTAGCTCTGTTTCGCATATTCTCTTGAGGTCACCTGAAAAAAGGAGAGACACATTTGAAATCAGATAATTTCCTTTCGTACTGTCTTCAAATAGTTTCCAAGTTCAAGTAAGAAAACTCAGTGAAGAAGAAAAGAATGCAATACAATGGAAACCACTTCCAAGTGAAGATGCGACCATACCATAAAGAGATCCATTATTGTCAGGTAAAATAGCTAAGAGAAGCTCTAGTTCTTTTCCTTTGGTTTTGTTAATTGATGCATGATAAACATGTTTCAGTGCTTTCTCTACTTGCTCCGGCCTGGCATTGTATATTGGAATTACAGGCTCTGGATTGAACTCCTGAAAATCGTTAGAAAAATTAAGTAATGACTTAAACTAAATTGAGCAGCAATGAAGTCAATAGAATAAGTACCATGCCAGATACTTGGCACATTTGAGCTAGTTCACTGCAAAACCCCCGAGCAACACTCTCTTGCACACTTCTAGAAAAGTTAATGCATGCCCACCGGCTCACAGTCATTCCATTAATCATTTTCTGTAAATTTGAGAAGAGATAATTAACACAAGACAGATTATAAATAAAGGTAAAAGTTAAGAGAGGATAGATAACGTATTACAAACATCAGCAATATTAGTAATTCTAGAAGTTCGTCAGCATACTTCTCCAAAGATGTAAGTTTTTACAAAAGAAGTTCTGTAATGTAAATCAAAATACCTTATTCATCATATTCCATTGCCCAACCTGAGGCAGACAATCCTTCTCCTTTCCAGTTTCATGATATTTCAGCTGCAGGAAAGAGTGGCATGAGTTGATCAAAGCAAATGACCAGAATTATCTTTCCAATGAAATCATTCACAAGTTAGGAACAAAAGAGACGCTACTTTACCCATGGAGCAGGAAGTATTCGAGCCTCAACAGAAGCTAGCTTTTCACTGATTTTGATCCCAAACTCCTTTGCATATGGATCTTGATCATAAGCATTATGTTGAACTGTCTGTATGAAAGACAATCAGGATAGACCATGTACAAAAGGAATACAAACCCACAGAAACTAGCAATACAAAAAACATAAAACCATACAAAACTGGCTGCAGAGTTATATATCTCCAATGATCAACAGTATAGAGCCCTAATTTTAGTCTATAACGGCTATAATTCTAAGCATGACCACTTAAAGTCTTCATACACATTGTTCTCCGTTATACCAAGAAACAAAGCCGTTATATTGAACCAAAATTTACTCTATTCCACATCATAAAGATGGTGAACGGGAACTTGTGAAAAATTCATAAACACAACAGAAAACTCAAAGCTAATCTTTCAGAACACACCAGAAACAGTGAAGTTTAGAATTCAAGAAACATCTAAATATGGTTGGTAAAAAAATCCGGCACATTGAAAAGTTTAAATTTCAAGAATCTGCTTTTGTTCCACTATTGGCTGGCAAATAACATCGAAGAATGACATTTTTTGCAATATTTCAAACTTTATCAAGCATTAAGAACCAACACTACATCAGAACCAAATGAGAAAAAAAGATCAGAACATCAAAAATACCTGTAAAATATCATTTTCCCGATCCCGAGGTCTCTGGCATGTAACTTTTAAAAGGCTAGTTATTTGCTTCTCGTTCAACCTTTTTGTATACCGTTGCCCTTCTACAATTTTACAAGCCTAACAAACCAAATCAATTGAATCAATTATAGTGTGAGACTACAAGAACAACACAAAAGAAAAAGTGATTGCATTACTGTTAGACAATGAATGAGATCATTGTACCTCCATAGGTAGATAGTTCGCTTTCTTCTGATTCCCTACTTGAAGGCAAGGGAAATGTGTATGTTGAATGGTGAAGCCATACATCTCTTGAAAGTACTCCACAACAGACTTCATGGTTGAGTTGTCATCAACAGGAAACCTAGACAAGACGAATATCACTGATAACTAGAACCACCATGCACAATGACTCAACAAGAACATCCACTAAATAGGAAACTATATTGAGGAATACTTTTCCCAGTAATATAATCAAGCATATACCTTTCATACAAATAAAACTGGAAGAACTCAAATAAAGAATCTAGTATAACAAGAAACAGGGTAGAAGGGAGAAAAAATAACACTCACACAAGTTCTCTTGTAGGTTGAGATGTCAAGCCTGAGACACGATACTTCCTTCGCACATTTCCTCTGTGAGTTACTTCAACTTTTACTCCTCTAAGAGCCTTTTTGATCTAAAATGTTTCTTCAGCAATATCTCTTAAGTTACAATTAAACAAGAAAACAAAACTAGTTGCATGATAGCTATACACAATGAAATTACCTTCACTCGATCAGAATCTGATAGTGGCCTAGACAATACATCTTTCCCAAGAAGTTGAGCAACAAAGTCCATTACTGGAAGTGGCTCAATGAAAGCAGCTGAAGCCATATCTGTATTATTTAAAAAGACCAAAAATAAATTAATCATATGTATAACTGAGAAGAAAATCTCCATATAGACATTAATTTTCTAATTCATTTACCAATATTTAGGGACAAGCCCATCTGAGTGGGTCTTATGCTTTGGTAAAATCCACACCAAGACTCCAACCCATCTCCAAGTCGCTGACGTGCCCTAATATCAGGTGAAAAGAAAGACCTTCCAATGGGGCAATACCTTCACAGGTGCAGACAATGTTGAGTAAATGAAACTTACTCAGCTGATAGAACGCCCACAACCAATAAAAAATCAAGAACGTATTGAGTTATCATACCTCTTTGTTGACAGCTCTCTCAGTACTATGTCAAGAATTTGCAAGGCTTCCTGAGGAGCATCTGCTCGTTTACCAGCTAGAAACTGACCCAGATGATGTAAATTCGCCCTCGCAACAAATCTGATCACCACTTTGTATTGTCTCTCTCGCCTGCAAAATCATAAACAAGTCAATACACAAACTATGCAATAAAGAAGAAGCAAAAGCAATACTTAAGTATGCATTAAAAACCTACCAGAAAGAGGATGTTCATATTTTTTAGAAATGAGAGCTTTTACGTTAGTAGAATGGAAAACGAACGGATGGTGAAAGAGGAAGGACAATTAAAATGGAACGGAAAGAGACAAAACAGAGACCACAAATACTCACTTAGGATAATTGACACCATTCTCTTCATCAACAAGCTTAACAGTGAATTCCTTCCAAGCAAAAGGAAGCTCACCCGCTGTGTACAGACTCTTTCTGCCATCATAAGCAGGCAGTCTCATTCCTAAGTCAGATTCTCTGTAAAGCTTCACAAGCTCTGCCATAATAGCTCTGTTCATAGTTCTTGATGCCACTTCAGGAGTTATTGTGACCTGCAAAGATCAGAACGACAGATGGTTAAAAACAGGAAAGCGAACAATAGGAACAAAATTGACGGCCTGATTCAAGACAGTAATAAATTCTATATAAACGAGAATTATACATTGAAAAAAGAAACCTATTCAATTTTATCTGCAACGCAGCAGGCAAGAGATGAGTAAAAACACCAGCATAAGCACCTACACTGTCAGATTAAGAGCCACAAATTTGCACTGACATAAATTGTCTTCAACCAGAAAGCAAAACGCGACGGAAAGATAACAAGAAAGAACAGTGTGAACATGTTCAATGTCAGATTAGGGATCCCTGTTGGTTTCAGAAATCAAAAGAGGGAAAAAAAAAAAGAAGAAGAAGAAGAGAGAAAGAAACATGGAAAAAGAGAACTTTTCTTTCCGCTTCAATGTATCATCAGCTCTACTACTGCAATAAAAAAGAAACAAAGAACACCATCAACTGAAAGAGCTTACATCATAGTGATTCAAATCTTTGTCCGGTAGCTCTGCAAAGAAGTGGTTGGCCTTAACAATACACTTTGTCCCAATTTGACCAAACCCAGGTCTAGTAGGAAAACTCAAAGACTTGCTTGAGGTAGGAAACCCCAAACCTATCTCCATATCACAAACGTTACCAGAATTTTCGGCAGAAATATGAGGAGCACTCGCTGAAAGTTCATTAGCCGCCTGGTTCACAGGCTTATCTGCCACAGTACAAGGCCTCGAACTAGGCCTCATGAAGGCATCTCCATGATCAGACTTTCTACCACCTCTTCCTCTTCTTCTTCCTTTGTTTTTGGCTGGAGGGGAGGTCTGGTTATGCGGTTTAGTGTTGTTTGCTTCTAACGAAGGTGGTCCTTTGCCATTTTGAGCACTTTTGTGGTGCTTCTGAGGATGGTTCATGGAGTTTTGCAAGTGGGTTTTTATTACCAGATGCTGTTCTGAGCTCTCTTTCATTTGCCTTACAGGCATTGCTGGAAAATTTTCTTCTTTTGCTCTTCGTTCACGGAATTTGTATGAAAAAGCACAAGCTTTGTGTGGCTCGAAAACGTGAAGCTTCACCAAGTCACAACATTATACTTCTTCTCTCCTAGTCTCCGCGAGATTTGGGACTTGGAACATTTCTCTGGTGATCAATCACACAAAAGGAGACAGGTGAAAATGGATGCAAGTCGAGTAACCAAAATTTGCAGACTTGTAAAGAAAACACAAATATTGATGACGACGATGATGATAAAGCATGCTTCTATACGAAAAGTAAACAGGTATGGGTAAAGGACGGGTCTTTTGCTGCACATTACAAGCATTACTATTCCTTTGCAAAATTTGACACCCAACTATTTACCTCTGATTCAGTAAGCAAACTCCTCAAAAACCGATACACCCAAAAAAGAAAATAACAAAACTCAAAACAATAGTAACAGTCGCAATCTGACTGCTGATATTGCAGAACCATTGAGTAGAGAAGGCAAAACAAAGGTATAGAGTAAATTATTATTTAGTTGAAACTCTGATTATTGTTCTTCTCAGTTCTCACCAGGACTTATACTGAAAAAACCAATGGACCAAGCAACAAAGGACATGGAAAAACGCAAAGCCCCAAACAAGACCAGACGCTTAAAATCAGCTCGGCAACGCTAGAAATAATAAATGCCAAGACAAAACTTGGCATCACGACCCAAATATCAAAATCTGATACAGATGGTTCTATGAGCAATCCACAAAGTATAAAGAAGAGAGCAAAGGAGCAAAATGAAATTAAAAAAATTCGAAAATAAAGGGTCCTCGTAGAAAGTAGGAACCCAAGACACAGAAGCCTACAGGAGAGAAAAATCATACTCTAATGCTTGTCCCTTCCAAAAACTGAAAATATTGTTAAAAAGGGAATGAAAATCATACTGAAGTAGGATAAGCTCAAGCAGATAAAAACAGTGAAGGAGCATTAAAAAGGAATTCCATTCAACGGGGAAGATATGAAACCAACAAGACTACAGATGGAAGAAAACAAAAGGAACAAAGGAAGTGTACACAACTCCGAAAAAGGCCAGTGAAATCACCATCCAAAGGAATAAATTACGGCAAGAAAATGTAGTGCTTTGGACAGAAAAGACCCAACAACAAACACCAAGGCTTCCAACAGGATTAAAACCACTCACCAACTCCTATAAGCTACGTAGCTATAAGCTCTCTATCGAAAAAGGCGAGCTTGGAGGAGCAAAAGAGGGTGAATCAGAAGATGGGGTGGCGAAGAAAGTGATGGTCTATAAAACAGCAGCTAAACAGCAAGCAAAGATGGGATCTTTATGACGAAAGATTCAATTTTTCTCCCACAGACAGGGTCACAGAGAGAGAGAGAGAGAGAGAAGGGAACACACAAAAGAGAGGGATAGATCGAGAGAGAGAGACATGTATAGAGAAGAAGAGAGGGATATGATGATGATGATGAATCTTTATACACGCATGCAAGTGCTTTTGGTGTTTTCTTTATCACGTGTAAAAGCCTTTGTGAGGCCCTCTACCCTTTTAGTCTCTCTCTCTCTCACACACACACACACCCACCCACCCTCAACTTTCTCTGTCTATAAGTTTCGGTTCTGAGGACTGAGCCGCGCAGCCTCGAGGACGTACAACGACTAAATATTACTTAAACATCTCGTGTCTTTGCAAAGCAAAGTTCGTCTCTCTTACATTACCTTAAAAAGGGTTCATCATCATCATCCATCAACCTAGTAGTTGTGTTGTTTTCTGTTGTGTTCGATATCAATCTTAACAAAAAACAGATACAAGTTAATCCAAAGAATATATATATATATATATATATCAACTTATCATAAATATACACAGGAATAAGGAAGTAGTAGTGGAGTTAATGGGGGGTGATTTTTATACATAAAAGTCCAAAAGAACTACTGTGTTTTGTTATTATTTATTATTAAAAGCAATGAGATCCACAGAAGAAGAGGAATAATTGGAAGTTGCAGTACTTTCTCTTCCTTATTTATTAATATATATAATATTAATTTTTTTCCTTTGTTTGGTTATTTTCATGACTCTCTCAACTCAAACTCTCTCTCGATTCCCTATGTAATGCCTTCCAAAATTCCTTTTTGTGTGACTATACATACATATACTTGTAAACATTATGTGCATAAAAATACCAACAGCACATGATCCTGCCAGTTCCACGGTTTCACTTCCACCACCCTTGGGCAAGCCAAGCCAACCAAGTCCAAAGCAAAACTCTTCTCTTTAACGGTCGATTCAATGGGGGCCTTTTGAGGATCCACCTCCTCCTCTTGTGGCCCCCGCTGGCTTTTGTTATTAATGGTTCTCATCTATCCACGATCACATCATGTGTGGAGCCATCAAGTTTAAGGGTGTCTTGTGATGAGGATTTGTGTTCAAAGGTCTTGGGGGTACAAACTGCAAAGCAACATGGTCATGATCATAGGGTAGTTAGTAAGTAGGGAATGCCAAGTGCTCGATGGAAAGCCTCCGGATATTTATTATCTGGGCATTACAACAAATTAGATTTTAATAAAATTTTTTTCATTTATTTGTTAATTTATTTTGCTTTATTTCATTTTCTTATA
>JAOTAZ010082624.1:0-12667 GCA_025629785.1 Erythroxylum oxycarpum | reverse complement strand
CCGCAATCTTGGAATTTATTTTATTTGACCGGTTAACAAGGATCGATCGCACGATCGCATCGACAGAGCCGCGATCAAATTGGCGCCGTTGCCGGGGAACCAAGAAATTGGTTTACCATCGGATAGCCATTGTCATTTTTGACTTGTCATTGATAATCGGCATCATTGTTTTTGATTGCATTTAGTATAGTTTAAATTTTTGCACTTGTTGATAGTATAGGTTTGATTTCCCTTTTTACACACGCATACATCATACTTTGATTTTGTCTCTTATTCTGCACATCTTTCATACATACACTCTCATACAAACATTACATCCATACTCTCACATTTATCACATTTCACTTTTATCTGATTCTGTGTGACTGTGAGCATTTTTGTTACTATTCTTTTGTTTGTGGATTGCTTTTTGGTGCATGCCCAGGAGAGGTAAACTTGTTCAATTCCAACCTGAAGTTGAGAGACATTTGAGGAGACTTAGAAAAGAGAGGAAAGAACAAGAGAGAAGGAGTGTAGTTGAAAGAGATAGTGAGAATATGGCTGAGAACCCTAATATTTTCCCAAATCCTGATTATCCTGTTCACCAACCTAGAAATGGAAATAATGGAGGAAATGGTGAGCACGAGAGAGTGGGAGAAAACATTGAAAACCAGAGACGTAGAACAGTTAGGGAAGCAACCACATCTGATGTGCATTATGATCCATTTACTGCTGCTTGCCCTAATTTTGATGTAAATTTTGAGATTAAAGGCTTATTGATTAATTCTCTTCCTAAATTTCATGGCTTGGCAGGAGAGGATCCATATATGCATCTACAGGCTTTGACAATGATCTGCCAGAGTATGAAGCCAGTGGGAGCTACTTTGGATCAAGTTCTTTGGAAGGTTTTTCATCTGTCTTTGGAAGGGAAAGCAAGAGAGTGGTATATGAGTCTTCCAAGACATGTGGCCAACGCTTACCATAGCTGGGTCAATCTGAGGAAGGCCTTTCTGGAGAAGTACTTTCCAGCTTCTAGGACATCTTCCATGAGGAAGGAAATCTACTCAGCAAGCCAGGAGTACGACGAGTCACTGTATGATTATTGGAATCGCTTCCAAGATCTTTTATCAAGATGCCCTCATCACCAGATTCCGGATGAACAATTGGTACAGTACTTCTATGATGGGCTAAAAAGCCAAGAGAAGGGTATGCTAGATGCTGCATCTGGAGGATCTTTGATCGACCTTACAGCAGTGGAAGCGTGGGATCTGATTAAGAAGATGGCTCTCAACCATCAACAGTACAGTGTCAGAGACCAGAGAGGAGTGCATGAATTGGGAGTTTTGACAGCTCAAGCAAAGAAAATGGAAAGCTTGGAGTCGAAAGTTGATTCTTTGGAGAGTCGGATCACATCACAGCTGTCTTGCATCACTGCTGAGCTGAAAAATTTGAATGTGCAACGTCCTACTCCTTCAACAGAGCTTACCGCACCCAGTTGTGAAAATTGTGGGTCGGTAATGCATATTTCGGGCGTTTGTCCTGGCAGATATGAAGAGGTCTCAGCAATGTATCAAGGTAGACAAGACCGAAAATGGGACCCATACTCTAACACCTACAATGAAGGATGGAGATCCAATCCCAGATTCAGTTGGAGAAGTGAGGAGAACAGGGTACCTACCAGATTCACACAAGGAGGAGGAGCTGGCACTTCCACTAGCCAGTTCCCTAGTCAACAGCAGGCCCTGGTAGTCCCACCAAAGGAGGACACCAATCAGTTGCTCCACAGCATGATGACCTTAATGAAGGAAGAGAAGGATTCTACTGCTAATCAGTTTAATGCAATTGCTTCTTTGATTCAGCAGGATTCTTCAAAGACTGCTACCAGATTCAATGCCTTGGAGAAGAGGATGGAGCAATGGGAGACTAAGGCGGAGAATATCAATTCCTATGTCACTCAGTTGTCTAACAACATGAGTGAAAATCAGGCAAAAAGCAGTGGGTCCATTCCTTCAAACACTGTGATGAACCCGAAGAGTTTGAATGTCATTGCCCTGAGGAGTGGAAAGCAAGTGAGGTTCAAGCCTCAAGAAGAAGACGAGATATGTGAAGAAGATGTTGAGAGTGAGCCAGAACCTCCGCCTAAGGAACAGAATAAGAGATCAGAAAGTGTGAGGGAAGGAGAGCTTTTGAAAGAGAGAAAGCAAGCTTTAAAGAGTAAGGGAACTACCTTAGAGAGTTCCAATGATCCAGCAAAGGATGGAGAGTCAAGCCAGCAAGCAGGTAAAGGTGAAGAGGTAAGTATTCATGACCTTCCGTTTCCTAATTCATATTTGATGAGTAAGCGCTTAAAAGAGAAACAACATGAGAAAGATATCATTGATTTGTTTGGGAAAGTGGAAGTGAATGTCCCTTTACTTGACTTGGTGAAGCGAGTTCCGGCCTATGCTAAATATTTAAAGGATCTGTGTACAAATAAGAAAAAGTTTAGGCCGAATGAGAGGGTGCAAGTGAGTTCCAATGTGTCTGCATTGTTTAAGCCGCAGATACCTGTCAAGTGCCAAGACCCCGGATCCTTCACCATTCCTTGCACTTTGGGGAAAGTGACTATCGGTAGAGCATTATTAGATTTGGGGGCTGCCATTAATGTGATGCCTAAATCAGTCTATGAGGCCTTGGGGGTAAAAAGTATAAAAGCTACATCTGTAGTTTTGCAATTGGCAGATAGATCCTTTAGGCATCCAGTGGGGATAATTGAAGATATCTTAGTCCAAGTAAAAGGTTTAGTTTTTCCTGCAGATTTCTATGTTCTTGACATGTCTACTGAGGTTGTGCAGGATACTTCACTGATTCTAGGACGACCCTTCCTTCGAACAGCAAGCACTATGATTAGCATGAAGGAAGGAAAGATAACCATGGAGGTTGGCGATCAAATGGTGAGCTTCAACATGTATGAGGCCATGAAGCACCCAAATGAGGATTATTCCCTTTTGGGTGTGAATATGATTGATTTAATTGAGGAAAATGCTTGCCAAAAATATGAGTCACAAGAAGATTCTTTGAATTCTGAATTACATTCACTTGATCTTGGAAAAAGGTTTTCTGTTCATGTTACAGGGAAGCAGGAGGGATTAGCCACGACCACCTACAGGGAGCCAGACTTAACGCCAGAAGAAAGAGGGAGTGATCTCTTTTCCCTTGAACTTCATAAATTAACTCCTTCTGTTGTGAAACCTCCTGAGCTTGAGCTCAAACCCCTCCCTCCAACTCTAAAGTATGCTTTTCTTGAGTCTGATGAGCGATTACCTGTAATAATTTCTAGCACCTTGTTCCACACTGAAGAAGAGAGACTCATGAATGTTTTGAGGGAACACAAGAGAGCTATAGGGTGGACTTTAGCAGACATACCTGGCATTAGCCCAGCCATTTGCACACACAGGATCTTACTGAGCGAAGGGTCAAAATCGGTGAGGCAACCTCAAAGAAGACTTAACCCACTTATTTTAGATGTTGTGAAGAAAGAAATTACGAAGTTGTTGAGTGCAGGGATAATATATCCCATTTCTGATAGTGAGTGGGTCAGTCCAATTCATGTAGTGCCTAAAAAGAGTGGAATAACAGTGGTCAAAAATGATAGGGATGAGCTTATTCCTACCAGGGTGCAAAATTCGTGGCGTGTGTGCATAGATTACAGACGATTAAATGATGCCACCAGAAAAGACCATTTCCCTCTTCCCTTTATTGATCAAATGCTTGAGCGGCTTGCAGGTAAGTCACATTACTGTTTTTTGGATGGTTTCTCTGGATACTTTCAAGTACCCATTGCACCAGAGGACCAAGACAAAACAACATTTACATGTCCTTTTGGCACCTTTGCATATCGCAGGATGCCTTTTGGTTTATGTAATGCTCCAGGAACTTTTCAACGCTGTGTGATGGCTGTTTTCTGTGAATTTTTGGAGGAATGTATGGAAGTGTTTATGGATGATTTCACTGTCTATGGTGATTCTTTTGATGCTTGTTTGTCTAGTCTTGCAAAAGTTTTACACAGATGCATTGAAAAGAATTTGATTTTGAACTTTGAGAAATGTCATTTCATGGTCAGTGAAGGTATTGTGCTTGGTCATTTGATTTCTAGCAAGGGGATTGAAGTGGATAAAGCAAAGATTGAGGTTATATCTTCCTTACCTTACCCTACTTGTATTCGTGACATACGTTCATTTTTGGGGCATGTAGGGTTTTACAGGCGCTTCATTAAGGATTTCAGCAAGATTGCGTTACCTCTTTCCAAGCTTTTGCAAAAAGATGAAAAGTTTGACTTTGATGATTCTTGCAAGAGTGCTTTCAATATGCTGAAATCAAACCTCATTTCCCCACCTATTCTAGTTGCTCCTTATTGGAATTTACCTTTTGAGCTTTCATGTGATGCATCTAATTGTGCTGTAGGGGCAATGCTAGGTCAACGAGAGGAGAAGTTACCAAGAGTTATCGCCTACGCCTCGAAGACACTGGATCCAGCTCAGATCAATTATACCACCACTGAAAAAGAGCTGTTTGCAGTAGTCTTTGCTTTAGAAAAATTTAGGCAATATCTGTTGAACTCACACGTTACTATTTTTACTGATCATGCAGCTGTACGGTATCTCCTCAAGAAACCACAATCCAAGCCTAGATTGATACGGTGGACATTGTTGCTCCAAGAATTTGATATCGAGATTAAGGATCGTGCGGGAGCGACAAACCACGTGGCTGATCATTTGAGCAGGCTACCAAATGACACACAGGGAGTGGATTCTTCTGACCTTACTTGTGACTCATTTCCTGATTCGGTCTTATGTGCTTCAATTGTTAAAGAACCTTGGTTTGCACATATTGTTAACTACCTAATGTCTGGACTTACTCCTCCTTTTATGTCTCAGGCACAAGCTCAGAAGCTAAAGAGTGAAGCTCGACATTACATTTGGGATGCCCCTCATCTGTGGAGAATGTGCAGTGACCAGGTGATCAGGAAATGTGTGCCTCATGAAGAGTATGATGATATAATTTCAGCTTGTCATTCCATGGTTTGTGGTGGTCATTTTAGTGCAAGGAAAACATCTAGGAAAATCCTCGAGTCTGGTTTTTATTGGCCTACACTTTTTAAGGATTCATTTAACTTTTGTCGGTCATGTGATAAATGTCAACGATTTGGGGGATTAGGTAAACGACATGAAATGCCACAACAACCTCTCTTATTTTGTGAAATCTTTGATGTTTGGGGAATCGATTTCATGGGCCCATTTCCTCCATCTTTTGGCTTTGTGTATATCCTTTTAGCTGTTGATTATGTGTCCAAGTGGATAGAGGCCATCCCCACTAGAAAAGATGATGCCCAAGCCGTGTCTAAATTTCTTAAGTCCAACATTTTTTGTCGTTTTGGTGTACCAAGAGCTGTGGTGAGTGATAGGGGAACCCATTTTTGTAATAGAGTCATTAATAACTTATTTTTGAAATTTGGGGTCACTCATAAAGTCTCCACTGCATATCACCCACAAACCAATGGACAAGCTGAAGTTTCAAACAGAGAAGTGAAGCACATTTTGGAGAAAATTGTAAAGCCATCAAAGAAGGATTGGAGCCTTCGCCTCGAGGAAGCACTATGGGCATATCGGACTGCTTATAAATCCCCCATCGGTATGTCCCCTTACCGTTTGATCTATGGAAAAGCTTGTCATTTACCTGTGGAATTGGAGCATAAAGCATATTGGGCAATCAAACAATGCAATATGGACTTCGAATCTTCTGGAATGGAGAGGAAATTGCAACTTCAAGAGCTCGAGGAATTAAGGTTAGAGGCATATGAGCATGCACGACTCTACAAAGAAAAGGCAAAATTGATGCATGATAAGATCATTCGAAGGAAAAGCTTCAAGGAAGGAGATAAAGTCCTTTTATTCAAGGCTCGATTTGCTTTCAAACATGGAATTTTCAATACTCGTTGGGATGGACCATATGTAGTCACGAAGGTGCACAAATTTGGTATGGTAGAACTTTTGCACGAAGAAACTGGAACAAGCCTCAAGGTGAATGGCCATCTGTTGAAGCTCTATCATGAGAACCAAGACCCACCTTAGACACCAGGTAGTTTCTTTCCTTGTACTTATCATAAATTTGTGCAATTTATTGACAATTGGAATGCCACTGATACTGTTTGCATGAATTTGTTGATTAAGTGTGGGGGAAGAAACTTCCTCAGTAGAGTTAGCTGTAAGTTAGCTGTAAGTAGGATTTCAGTTCAGTCATTTTTAATAATCTCTCTCTGGAACTCGTGATCTTGGTCGATGCATGTAACTTGGTTGAAGAAAATTTTATGCATAGTGGTCAGGAATTAGTGTTTTCTTGAATTCTCGCCGTGAAATCGGACGTAGGCGCCGCGGCGTCAGAATCTCGCTAGTACACGCCGCGGCAAATGATTCCGCAGATGAGTTTCGCCGCGGCGTGACTTGTTTAAATCGCCCGCTCACCCTAAGCTTTGAAATTCCTTCCTTCTCCTCATTACACGGCGGATACTTCTTTTGTCCATGGTTTTTTTTGTCTTTTTGTATTTTCCCTCCATTTACATTCCTTTTAGCCGCCGCCCCTAACTTCTTCTCCCCATTTTGCTGCGTCGTCCCTCTTCTTCCTTGCGCCTTCCTCCTTCTTGCGACATCCATCTTCATCTGCTGCGTCGTCCGTCTGCGTTTCTGTCTTCTCCTCGTAAGTTCCTTCTTCCCTCTTCGTTTCATTTTCGTTTTCTAGATTCGGGTTTGGGTTTCAAACTGTGGAGACGACGCCACATCGCTACGCCGGGGTGTGCAGTTTTCGCCCTAAGCCGCGGCGTGCGCGTCTGTTTCACCGCGGCGTGCGCGTGTGTTTCACCGCGGCATTGCCTATTCATCTCACCGCGGCGTGAGTGTATGCTTCGCCGCGGCTCACGTTCAGACGCCGCGGCGCAACACTGTTTTCTGTTTTGCTTGATTATTTTCTGTTTATTTTGTTTTATTTTCTTTTCAGGTCAATGCCTCGCACTAAGAACCCCACCATCCCTTACTCTACACCCTCCGATTTATCTCCACCTCACCCTTCCACCTCCTCTCCTCCGATCGATCCGGGGTATGCGGACCTAGCTGCGAAGATCGCAGCTAGGCCGCTACTCAAGGAACGACCTTTCTCCCTTACACCCCCCAATCACCCTTTTGTCCAACGGCTCGTATTTTCTGACCTTTCCGGCTTAGTTACACCCAGGGCTCCTGGAAATGACACATTCGTTCGTCATTTCTACACCTATGCTCGATACCATCACACCTTTGATATTTGTTTTCGAGGTGTCACCATTTCTCAACCCTTCACCCCTACCGCCATCCGTGATCACTACCACCTTCCTTCCATCCCTAGCTGCCACTATGCCGATCTTATTCGGGACTATCCTTGGGATGATGTCCTTCGTACCCTTTGTCCTGAGGGTGCTGAATGGTATCAACCTCGGATATCTCAAAGATACATCCGACGTGCTGATCTCCGTCCTGAGGCTCGTCCTTGGCTACATTTGATCTGCAACAACATCCACCCTACCTCACACCTTGCCTATGTTCCCAAAGAACAGGCATTGTATATCTACCTCCTGATGGTTGGCCGGCCGGTTGATCTTGCTCAGGCAATCTCTTCCGCCCTTCGCCAATCAGTCCTTACTTCCACCCTCACCCACTCCATCTTATTCCCCCACCTTGTTAGTGATCTGTTTCGGGCCCACCAGGTTCCGGAATTTCCTACTGACAAAGTTTTTGACCCCGCCTCCCTTGTTCGTTACATCCGTCTCAAACAACCCCGTTTTGTCCCTCCACCACCTCCTCCTGACTCCCCCTCACCTCCTCCTCCGCCACCATATTCTCCTTCACCACCACCACCTCCTCCATCCCCTCCTGTTGTTGCTGCTCCACCTGTTGATGTGCCCCCTTCTACCGTCACCACCCTCACTCATCAGATTTCCACCCTCACTCATCAGGTGGCCACCCTTCATGCTGCTTTTCTTCGTTCTGAAGCCCAGCGTGACGCCGATCGTCGATACCACCAGCAGATGTATGCCTTGCTTGCGGAGCACCTCCACATTCCTCTTCCTCCTACCGACGGTGCTTCTTCGATCGATCCTAGCTTCTCTGCAGCTGCTCCTCCTGCTCATGCCCCTGACGACCCTGCAGCTTAGTTCTGGCATTGTGTTCTATGTTGTTTTTCTTTTCTTTTTCTGTTGTTTTCTGTTGTTTTCTTTTTGTTTTTCGGTTCTTAGCCTACCTTGTCCTGACCACTCTTTGCCTCGATGCTTACTACCAGGTTTCTATTTTCATTTTCATTGAGGACAATGTGTTAATTAAGTGTGGGGGAGCTTGTCCCATATTGTTACTATTTGTTATGCTCCTTATTGGCACTTTTTGATATATGTGTTAGCCGATCGTGCGTAATTTGACAACTTTTAAACTTGGTGCATTCTTTTCAATTCAACTTCTTCCGCATGAAACTTTTGTATCTTTTGTGTTTCAAAGGCTTTATAAATTCAAATTGATACTTGAGTTTATGAAATCTCCTTCCATTCTTTTTATGATAATTGGTCTTGGCTAACTTTACTTTTGATATTTTCAATTCAAGTGAATTTAAGCATGCTAACAAAGTAGTACTTTAAGTTTTTGAGACTTGAGATTGTACATTGAGATATTACCCTTATTGGAAGGATATTTGAGCCAAATTCTTTCTTTAATATTGTGTGCATCTACTTATTTCATACCTCTCTAGAACTTGTTTCAATTCTTAATCAAAGCTTTATGGACTACAATTTGTTGATGTGATAGAGGCCTTCTTTCTTTAACCTGTTCCCAAACACAGTCCCATTAACATTCACCACTTGTTAACCCTTTGAGCCACTTAATTTGTGAGCACTTGCATGCATCCTATTATGATGTCAATAGTTTAATTTGCATTAAAAAAAAAAAAGGGGAACTTCCAAAAAGGAAACAGCTCCATCAAAATAAAAAAAAAAATTAATTAAAAAAAAAACAAAGAAAAAGAAAAAGAGCAATATCAATTCAAGCAGTATATGTATCTGCTCTTTCATCAAAAAAAAAAAATCAATCCAAAAATCAAAATCAATTTTCATTTATCTTTTGACATCCAGTTTATCATTGTAATGCATGTGTTCATATCTTCTTTCTTTCTTTCATTCCATCCTTTCATCTAGCCTTCCATACATTACAACCCTACAAAGTCCTCTTGATCTTCAAATTATAGTTCTTGTGGTGAAGAAATAGAATTGTTACAAGCTTATGGAAGAGCATGACTTAAGTAGATTGAGAGTGAAATATCCCCGACATGTGAGCAGAGAGCAAATACTTAATCTTGAGTGGCATCTCTTTTGTCCAATCTCTTGGATTGACTCCTTTTAGTGTTTATTTTATTAGCATTCTTTAAATTTGCGTAGATTGAATTTTGATTAAGTGATTTGCGCCAAGTTCTTATTATCGATTGAGCATGGATGAATTTTTCTCTTCACTTGTATCTTTTTGACTCTTATAAACTTTGTCCAGGAGTACAAAGGTCTAAGTGTGGGGGAATTTGATTGAACCCAAGTTTATTATATAAATTGGCGACACTTTCATAGCTTTTAATATACTTTGTGACTCTTAATTCTTGATTTTGTGCTTAAATTATTCCTTTAGTGTGAGCTTGTATTTTAAGCAATTTGATAGTAAAAATTGTTACAAATTGGCATTAATTGCATTATAAATTTTTCTAAGGACAATTGATACCGCAAATTGCTATTTTATAATATAGGAGTCAAATAAGTCAACAGGACGTGAGCTCCAGGGCACACGCCGCGATGCACCAAGAAGAAAGCTCGTCACGACATAAATTAATTATCTCGCCGCAGCGCACTATGAAGGAATATCTCGCCGCAGTGCAAATTAATTATTTCGCTGCGGCGAGTGATCTAGAAAGTGCATGCCATGACGTAACTCCCCCATTGTTGCAGCGAGCAGTCGGGTATCCGAACTAAATTTGGAAAATTCTCTTACTATTCTGACCCGACCCGCGAGCCATCCTATAAAAACCATGCCAAATTAAGTTAAAAGGAGGAGATTAATATTTGGCAAGAGAGCAGAGACATATTTGGAGACCGACACCTGACAACCATTATTACCTCTCATCCGTGACCATCATCTGTCACCTTCGATCAGTTCATTGTCAACTCCACCGCTGCTCAGTATTGCTACCATGGATGACATAGAAGCTTCAGCAGTTGTGAAGGGTTCTGGAGTCATGCGTGGCTAGGTCATCATTCCCTCTTGAAAATGTATCAACGACTTGAGTTCACCGGGCTTCAAAAGGGAGTTAATTTACATTGTCAAGTTTAATTGCATAGTTGTAAATTTCTTAGTTAGGGTTTACAGTAATGTAGTTAAATTAGCTTGATTGGAGTTTAATCAAGTGTTGAACAATGTCTTGTGTTATGGATTTGGTTATATGTAGAATTTTGATACTTATTATATGAAGTTTCATATATGTCGTTTTGGTGATAGTGTTAATTCTCTGTTATCTGCCTAGTTGTGTTTGATATTGAGATTATACTTGATCCAATTTGAACACTTACATTAACTTGTCCATTTCACACACTAAGATGCATTTAACAAGGTTTTAAGAAATGGAATTCATTGATTAAAATCTTAGAATTAAAAAGTTCTTTAAGGTTTGTTATTCGAAAACTTGGTAAATTTCACCCCTATTTGTTTTAAACCATGATAGCCTAAACTTGTTTTCAAGAGGACTTTATCATATTCGATTATTGTTTAAATTTTCAATTTTCATTTTCCCAAAAATCCAAGATTACTTTTTATACGTTCTTCTTTAATTGAGTTAAATTCCCTTAATTCCTACCAATGATCCAAACCCCCTCGCCCCCTTTTATCAACTTTGTTTGCATTTTTTGACAATTAGGCTAGCTTAAACCTTTTTCGCTAGGTTCCAATTAAGTGAGACGACCCGAGGTTGCACCCTATATTGCAATCCTTGGAATTAAAATTTTTTGACTCGGTTTCTAAGGGACTGATCTTAAGATCGAACGATGGTACCAATCAAAATGGCGCAATTGCCAGGGAGCCAAGAAATTGGTTTTCCGTAGGTTAGCCATTGTCATCTTTGTTTGTCGTTAATAATAAGAATCTTTGCTTTTGCATTGCATTTTGGATAGTTTAATTTTCATACTTGTCGATAGTATAGATTTTAATTTTCCTCTGCATAAGCATACATTTAGAAACACAAACAAAGCATACTTCCATACTTTGATTTTCCATACTTAGCAAATTTTCACACATACACACCTTCATACATACATCTAAGCACTCATACACTCCCATCCAGCACATTTCACTTTTTATTTGATTTTGTGTGATTGTGAGTAAATTTTGTTACAATTTCACTTTTCTTTGGATTGTTTTTGTGCATGCCCAGGAAAGTTAGACTTGTTCCTTTCCAACCTGAAATCAAGAGACGTTTAAGGAAGATTAGGAAAGAGAGGAAAGAACAAGAGAGAAGTAAGGTAGTTGAACAAGGAGGAGAGAATATGGCTGAGAATCCCAACTTTATGAAAAATCCTAACTTTCCTGTGAACCAACCGAGAAATGGAGATAATGGATTAAATGGTGAGCATGAGAGCGTAAGAGAAAACAATAGGAATCAAAGACGTATAACTATTAGGGAAGCGACCACTTCTGACGTGAACTATGATCCATTTACTACTGCTTGCCCTAATTTTGATGTTAATTTTGAAGTAAAGGGCTTGTTGATTAATTCCCTTCCTAAATTTCATGATTTGGTAGGAGAAGATCCGTACATGCATCTACAGTCATTGTCGATGATCTGTCAAAGTATGAAGCCAGTAGGAGCATCATTGGATCAAGTTCTATGGAAGGTATTTCATCTATCCCTGGAAGGAAAGGCATGGGAGTGGTATATGAGCCTCTCGAGGCATATGGCGAATGCCTATCACAGCTGGGCTAATTTGAGCAAGGCCTTCTTGGAGAAGTATTTTCCAGCCTCCAGGACATCAGCAATGAGGAAGGAAATTTATTCAGCAAGGCAAGATTATGATGAGTCTCTGTATGATTATTGGAACTGCTTCCAAGACCTACTATTAAGATTCCCCCATCACCAAATTCCTGATAAGTAATTAGTGCAATACTTTTATGATGGGTTGAAGAGTCAAGAGAAAGGTATGCTAGACGCGGCATCTGGAGGATCTTTGATTGACCTTATGTCTTCAGAAGCATGGGACTTGATAAAGAAGATGGCTCTAAACCATCAACAGTACAGTGTGAGAGATTCCAAAGGAGTGCATGAACTAGGATGTTGGACCCTGTTACCGGAGCCCAACATTGGACACTGAAACCCGAAACGAAAATCGGGAGGAAAGACTTGAAAGTTGTAATTTTTGAAGAAAAGCTCAGTCGGAAGCACAAATGGCCGTCGTCGGGATGAACACACCCGAACTCCAAACTATTCACTACATGCAATTATTATTAAATCAGTCTCGAACAAAATTTTACTAAAGCATAAAACCATGCAATATTCCAAATCCAATAGACATTTCATTAATAACAAAAATGAATGTTTTACAAAGCTTTAATGGCATTTC
>JAOTAZ010082576.1:0-12679 GCA_025629785.1 Erythroxylum oxycarpum | reverse complement strand
AAAACTTATTTCATTAGTAAAAAAAGTTCACAAGTTTGGTAACTAAAAAATTCACCTCATTGTAAAAGATTTTATCACTATAAAATACATGCATAATTTTTAGTTTGAATTATCCATAATATCACTATAGCATAATTAGCACAATTTCTGAATTATGTAATGAGAATATAGTTGGTTTTTTACTTATTAAGTTTTGGCTGAACATAAAAAATGCTCCTTTTGTAGAGCTTTTATAAAATTATTGAGAGACGTTGAGTTTCTTATTTTCTCTCCTTGTTAGAGATAAATAAGTCAATCAATTAGTTATTCACCAAATACATTCATTAGCTTTTTAAGATGATCAAATATTTAACTTATGTCTATCAACTAAAAAATAACTGATAAGTTGTTTGTCAAACGAGTCGAATACCTTACCTATGAGCTTGGACAATTCAATAAAAATCAGTGGCAAGTCCATCCAAACACAATCTAAAACACCGGGATATAAGTATTTTAAGTAACTTGGATCGATTTGTAAATGATTTGGACTTTGGACAATTTACAAGAATGGGTCAAGCCCCTGTTACGTTGATGAAAAATGCCTCTACTATTACTCAGATCGAGTATAAATGCTAGTCAAATACCAACTTTCACTATGAATATGAACCACAATGACTAGTTGCATATAAAAACTTTCTTTGTATATGGACTACAACCATTAGCAATAATTATTGAAATCAAAATAATGATTACAAATTCAACATTTAACAGTATATAAGAAACCAAATTTCACATACATGACATGCATGGACTTGAAATCTTGCATGCAGTAGAATACTTGGGATTTCTCTTTAGGTACCCTTGCAGACCTTTTGGTTTATCAATACTCTCACCCTCAGAATGAACCTCGTCCCTAAGGTTCAGAGTAAAGAACCTGGCCCGTAACTCTTAGCATTTTCCCAAGTGGCATCTCTTTTGATGAATTCTTCCACTGAACCAGACCTTCTTTTATAAAATTTGACCCTTACTTTCACCAACGAGTGTCCAAGATAGTTTTAGGTTCCACTATAATGTCACCATCATAAGTAACAGGTGGTAATTCCAAGCTAATTGAAACACGCTCCTCGACTAGCCATTTGCACATTGAAACATGGAAATGGGGTGGATTCTTGTCTTCTCCTAAAGAGACAATTGATAACCAACCTTTCCAACTTTAGCCTCTATACCGAAGGTCCATTAAATCAACTAGCCAACTTCTAGAATGCTCGTCGATAAATTGATTGATGTCGATATGGTTACAATTTCAGGAATACCGAGTCACCAACTTCAAATTCAACTTCTCTTCATTTTGAATAAGCTATTAACTTCATTTGGTTGATGGAGATTATTGAGTTGGATTTTAGCTCCTACAAAATAGCATCATGTGACAACGAGGTTTGATCAACTTCATTAAAGTCCTTACTTTTAATAATTAGGAATACTAGACAGTAGACTTTCATAAAGAGATTGAAAAGATGTCATACTAATTGAGGTATGGTATGTTGTGTTACACCAGAATTCTGCCCAAGGCAGTAATGAGCTCCACTTACGTTAATGTTGTGATACAAAGCATCATAGGTACGACTTAAGGTACCAATTGGTGAGTTTCGATTCAGTTTGTGGATGGTACGAACTCATGTGCAACTTAGTGCCTGACATCTTAAAGAATTCTCGTTAGACTAGACTAATAAAAAACCGGATCACAATCATTGACAATGGACTTTGGCAGCTTATGGAATTTGAGAATACCATCTTCGAATTTTTCAACCACCATCTATACAGCACATGGATCTGATATAGCTAAGAAATAAGCTAATTTACTTAGACAATCCACTACTGCAAAAATTATGCTCATATTATTGGATAAGGGTGAAGTAAATCATTTGTTAATATAGAAATTACGTAAAATATATAAAATACACAAGAAGGGGGGTTGAATTGTGTAATCTTTTCAAAAATATTAACCTTTTGAGATTTCTTAATTTTCTTTACAAAATTCAGATGATCATAAAAATACTTTACTAAAGTTAATAAGTAATGAAACCGTAAGTAATTTTATCTGCCCGTCTAACAACAAGAAAATTAAAAGATAAGAGTTAGAGAATAGACGCCGCAATTTTATACTAGTTCATCTCAAACCTTGGGTTACGTCAAGTCCTTAGAGTTTATATGAGATTTCACAAAATTCTTCAACTTTACAAGAATTCTTTCTACACTTGTAGAGCCTCTTTAGGTCTCTCTCACAAAGTATTCTTTATCTGCTATCTTAGTCTCTCCAGGTTTTAGCCTTTCTTTCTCTCTCTAGGAAAGATATTTTTGAGCTTCACGTTATAGATGTATTCGCTCTCTTCTTTCGCCCTTTGAATATAGAATTTCTCTAAGTATTCTACAATCAAATTTTTCTCTTGTAAAAACGTTTTTCAGTCTTCGACTAGAACTAGTATTTATAGCCTAAGTCTCCAACTGTCTTCTTTGAGAAACTGCTTCTTGAATCTTCTAGAAACCATTATTAGTTGAGTATTGTAACTAACTCCAACTAAGTAACTTACTGACATTCTAGAGTATCTTCCTTTTGTATCGTCTGGAATAATACTTCTTCTGCTATCATGTTTCGTCTTATATTGTGCTCCGTCTGGTGTTACGCTTCGTTTAGTGTTGCGCTTCGTCTGGTGTTGATATATCGTCTGTTATAGATATATCATCTGTTGTTGACCGCGCATCTTCTGGGTTTGACTAAGTGTTACTTCTTTTTTTTTTGCACACTTAACAAACTTGTCAAAACAATTTATACATTTATAAGATTATTATTATTTGATTGTCATCAAAATTAATAGAAGTGAAGTCCTCTTGACTTAACAATCTCCTCCTTTTTTATGATAACAAATAATCATAATGTTAGAAGATAAAATGATATTTACATGAATAGACGAATGGTATTCAAACGAATAAAAAACAAAGCAAAAACATAAGAAATGCATACAAGATATATACAATGCTTTCCATCTTCTCTTCTTGTTCTCCTCTTTCTCTCCCCCTATTTGTTATTAATCAAAAAGATAGCTCATAGTAGATGCTTCAGAATTTCAGAAAACATATGTTGCATGTCAGTGTGGATCGTCTTAAGGTCTTGTTTAATAGTAACTCATAGAAGTGTTACTTCCTCTTAAAGATCACCCACTGAGTCAGTTAGTTCATCAACCTTAGTATGAATTTCCTCAATTTCTTTTGCTAAGGCTTCCTGAACTTCCTTCTGCTTGTGACTTGCTTATGTCCAAATTATGAAAGGCTTCAAGAACCCCGAATTAACAGTAGGATCTTGTTGTATTTCACTAAGTGGATGAAGGTTTTCAACAACAGATGGTTCTGAAGATAAAACGTCTAACTTTATAATTTTGATCGTGGGTTGTCTGAAATTTTGTTTTCCTTCTAGGAGATCAAGAACATCAGGTCTAGGTAGTTTAGGAATTGGTTGCCCAAGAAGGTGTAACACTGCTTTGACTAAAGGTATGAAACCTAAAGATCTAAAATGCATGATCAAATGCACAAAGGTTTCTAAGTTGAAATTGATACCTTCAACCGTGATACTTCTGTACTATCCTTCTGTCACTTTTCCAACTACCTTGAAGTTTGCATCTGTGGTGGAACTCCAAATTGACTTCCTGATGCTTTTGAAATGTGATGTAAATCATAGATACCTCCAGGTTGAACTGCATTACATGCATCATCTATGTTCTTCACAACTACTTGAATCTGCTCGTCTGTAAGATCATCTTCATGCCCTTCAGGAAACATCTTCTTTTTTCCCTTTTTCTTCGTTTCGCACAAGGGTTAAACATTTTGGTTGTACATCTGGCACAATTGTTATCGATCTTCTGCTCGTAATCGGATAGATTGTATACCGATCCTTTGAAATCTTCATTGGATATGATTCTACCTTCTCATCTCGTAGAATACCATATAGTCTTCTTTCTTCATGACTTAGAAGATGTATTGTCTGATCGTTAATCAGTATAGATTCGACTGATAACTTGACTGGATTTTTTGAAGGTTCTTTGATAATAATTGAGGTTCTGCTTCGAACAGGTACTAATTCTTCTATAATCTTCATTCTTAAATCCTTTTTGTTGATTGGTTAAGAAGTATTGTAAGGTTCCAATTGGTGTTCAAATGTCTTCATCTTCTATTGAACATCAAATGAAGAAACCTTTCTCAGACTGGGCTTCACCTTCTTTTGTTCTTCTGCCGGTTTAGAAGAAAGTTGTTGTTGAGGCTTCTTTCTCTAAAATACTAACTTCCTTTTTATCTCTATCTCTCCCGATGATTTTGCTGATTGATTTTGCAAAATAGAGACAATTGATCTAGTAGACTATTGTCTTTTCTCTTGCTTTTCAGAATCTTCACCAAGAATCAAAGCTTTTCGCTTCTTCTGTTCTTGTTGTCGTAAAGTCAATAGTCTTGGTGACCTTATTGGCTGTTTGGATTTTTCTTATTGAAGTGCCTCCGACTTTCTCTTCAACGACACTTGTTGCAATGATTGTTGAACCAAGCTTTCCTCTTTTTGTAGAATCGTCTTAGTTTTTATTGATACATCAGATGATTTCTCAGTCTTTTCTTCTGCGGATGTTCTTCCTATCGATCGAGGTTTTGTTTTTCTTATAGACGTAACACGTTCACTCCTGTTCCGTCTAGCTATAAGCTGCCCCTCAGACCTTGTTTTTGGTGTAGAACCTGTATCCGCCTCATTTTCAAACTTTATTTCCATTCTGTGAATAGTAGTGGCATTGATAATGCTCTTCACATCCATCTTTACCCCGTTACCTCTGTCAGGAAAGGTTTCAAATTCTCTAAAAGTCCTTGTCAACTGCATACCATAAGGTAAAGAGCTAGAATCTCCCTTTGACTTCATCATGTACTTCAAAATCAAGTACGGAAGATTAATGGGTTGGTGATTCAGTAAGTGAAACAAACAATGTTCATCGTACATTGTCACAACATCCTTCGAGCCTAATCTTGGTAGAACACAATGGAGAAGCAGTGAATGTAGAACCCTAGCCTTTGAAATAAGGGTTGAAGCCTTCTTAACTTTTGGATCACTATTTCTATATAGTTGTCGATTAATGTGCATTCTATCTATACGACCTTGAGTAATCCATTTTGTATTGTTAAACAGCTTTGCTCCAATACTAAAACACCCACTGATCCTCTCGATAGTATCTTGTGTCACAATAATCGACAATCCATCTACCATTGATACTAAGGTGTCGTCTACCACCTTTACATTCTTCCAAAATTCATATATCTCATACAAATAAATCTTCTCACTAACCTTAAAGTAATTTTTCTAGCTAACTGCTTCAATTTCTGGTTCAATGTCCATATGATTTTCCTTCAAAGAGATGAAATCAACGTGTCTCCCACAGATAAAAGATTACTTCATTTGTGATCTGTGACAAATAAAAACTAAACACACAAATGTATTTCATTTAAAGTAGCGATGTTAGTATCTAAAATAAGAATATGAAACGAAAAGAACTTAAAGCTTAGAATAGAGTATTGAATCATCTTGGTTGAGAGTACTAAACAAGTAGGTTTCAAAGTATTTCAAGAAAATTCTAGAGTAGAAGGTATTTTAGAATCTCAAGAAGATTTCTTTCTAATACCTACTCTTGAAAAGTTACCGTTCATAACTTACCATTACTATTTACTTGAAAACTTACGACTTTTTATCTTCTTCTTGTACGAATCGTCTAGGTCATGATGTATCAGACGAATGGTCATTCAGCATTACCATATTCAAGTTTTGTCTGATTTCCTTAAATCTATCTTCACTTAAAGGTTTAATGAAGATATCCGCCCATTGTTGATTCGTCTCATCAAATTGTAGGCTAATGATTCTTCTCTGAACATAGTCTCGTATAAAATGATGTCTAACTTCAATATGCTTTGCCCTTGAGTGTTGTATTGGATTCTTTGATAGATTGATAGCACGTGTTGTCACAGAGGTTTGGAATTTAATCTTCTTATATGGAGTAATCTTCTAACTGATACTTTATCCATAACATCTATGAACAACAACTTACAGCTAACATATATTCAGCTTCTGCAGTAGATAGAGCAATTGAGCTTTGCCTCTTGCTTGACCAAGAAATTAGATTATGATCAAGAAAGTGACAACCTCCACTTGTACTCTTCCTATCAATCCGATCTCCAGCATAATCAGCATCACAGTAGCCAATTAACCTGAAATCTTTACCTTTCTTATACATCAAACAAAGATTAGTAGAACCAATTTTACCGATTCCAACTATTTTGCCCTGTTGGTTGTCTCCAAAAGTTACTGATCCTCTTTGCTTATTTTGGAGGTCTACGAACATAGATCTTTTTCCCGTCATATGTCGCGAGCATCCACTATCCAAGTACCATTAGTGCTGGTTGCTTTTTCCAAGAAAGGAGATTTGCAGTATATATTATGACTTTCTTAGGTACCCATATTTTCTTGGGTCCTTTGGGGTTAGACTTACAATTATTCCTCGAATAATAAAAATATTGTTTCATTTTCTTTCTATTAGGAACAAAATTCTTATTATGACGAACATTACTATTAGTAAACCCTAAACCACTCTTACCATTTGGATGTCTATATTTTCCAATCATATCATTCATCCTTTTTGTACTTTCAATAACTGTTGATAAATCTACTGAAAGACTATTAATGCTTTTTTTCAGTTGATTAATTTCTTCAAATCTATCTACAGTTACTTTCTTTTTCATATTGTCTACTTGTTTCTTAAGGCCGATGTTTTCTTTTTCTAACACTTCCGTGTTCTTCAAGCTTTCAACAAATTTCCTTTTTAAAATCCTATATTGTTTTAATATAGCATATGAATCTTCTAACAATTCTAAATACGCCTCTTGAAGATCATTAAAGTTAGAAGTTACCTCATCGTCGCATTTCTTTTCAGCTACCAAGCATATATTTGCTTGTTTTGATGTTTCTGAATCGGAGTCAGATTTGGATGAATCCAAATATTCCCAAGTTACCATCATACTTTTTTTGTTTTCTTTTCTTTTCTTCTGTTTTCTTTTGGGCAACGGACATTCAGACTTGTAATGTCCTGGTTTGTTGCACTCATAGCAGACGATAGAAGTTTTCTCATTCTTGACTTTGTCTTTGTTATTTTTCTTAAAAGAAAAATCTTTATTTCCCTTCGCTTTCTTTCTCCACATCCTTCTAATCTTTCTTGAAATGAAGGATAGTTCATCATCATCTTCACTTGAATCTTGATCAGATTTACTGGCATCATCATTCTTGACTTCTTCAATCTTTAATGTTTTTGAAGATGTGCTTCTTCTTCTTCTTTTCTGGTTCTTTTGATTCTACCTTTAATGCGATAGATTTATCTCTTCTAGGTTTATCTTCTGCATCAAGCTCTACTTCATGTATCTTCAGTGATCCAAGTAATTCATCTAACTTTAGCTGACTTAAGTCCTTGGCCTCTTATATTGCTGTAACTTTAGGTCTCCATGTTTTTGGAAGACTTATGAGAATCTTTCTGACATGATCTTGATTATCGTAGATTCTCCCAAGAGCTTTAAGTCCGTTAAAAATAATTTGAAATTGTCCAAACATCTGATTAATAGTCTCCTCCAAACATTTGATCAATAGTCTCCTCATCTTTCATTTTGAATAGCTCATACTGATGAACAAGAATACTGATCTTGGACTCTATCACTTGATTTGTCCCTTCATGTGCAATGTCTAATGTGTCCTATATTTCCTTTGCAGATACGCATCCATGAACCTTATCATATTCACTTATACTTAGGGCACAACTTAGAAAGAACTTAGCCTTTAAGTTTTACTGAAATCGAGCTTTCTGATCAGTTGATCATCTGTCACGAGAGATGATATTGCCCTCGTCGTCTGTTGATGTATATGGACCATTCTCAACAATATCCCAAAGATCAATATATGTGGATTTTATAAAGAGTCGCATCCTGTCCTTCTAATAATGATAATCTTCACCATTGAATGCCGGAGGTCTTATGACCGAGGCACTTTCAGCTATAAAAACATATGATTCAACCATGGATCTTTGTCCTCACTTTGTAACAGTGTTTCTTGGAAACCCCGCTCTGATACCAACTGAGGTAAATCACTTGTTAATATAGAAATCACGTAAAGTATATCGAACACACAAAAAGGGGGGGTTAAATTGTGTAATCTTTTCAAAAGTATTAATCTTTTGAGATTTCTTGAATTTCTTTACAAAATTCAAACGATCACAAAAATACTTTACTAAAGTTGATAAGTAATGCAATCGCACATAATATTATCTACTCGTCTAGCAACAAGAAAATTAAAAGCCGCGATTTTATACTGTTTACCCCAAACCTTGAGCTACGTCTAATCCTCAGAGTTTGTCTGAGATTTCCCTAAACTCTTCAACTTTACAAGTATTATTTCTACACTTTTAGAGCCTCTTCAGGTCTCTCTCACAAAGTATTCTTTATCTGCTATCGTAGCCTCTCCAGGCTCTAGCTTTTCTTTCTCTATCTAAGAAAGATATTTTTGAACTTCACTTTACAGTAGTATTCACTCTCTTTCTTTTGCACTTTGAATACAGAATTTCCCTAGATATTGTACAATCAAAATTTTCTCTTATAAAAGTATTTTTTTAGTCTTCGACTAAAACTAATATTTATAGCCTAAGTCTCTAACTGTCTTCTTTAAGAAACTGCTTCTTGAATCTTTTAGAAACCGTTATTAGTTGAGTCTTGTAACTAACTCTAACTAATTGACTAACGTTCTAGAATATCTTCATTTTGTATCGTCTAGGATAATACTTCTTATGTTATCACGTTTCGTCTTATATTACGATTCGTCTGGTGTTGACATGTATCGTCTGTTGCTGACGTATCGTCTGGGATGAATAAGTGTTACTTTCATTTTTTTGCACACTTAACAGACTTGTCAAAACATTTCATACATTTCTAAGATTATTATTATTTGATTGTCATCAAAATTAATAGAAGTGAAATCTTCTTGACTTAACACATTTCTCAATGGGAATTTGCAAGAGAATGTGTATATGACAAAACATGAAGGTCTTGAATATGAGATATTTGTTAATTAAGTATGTAAGTTGCAAAAGTTCATTTATGGATTTAAGCAAGTGTCACAAAGTTAGAACATTCGTTTTGATGAGATAATCAAAGAGTTTCATTTTGTTAAAAATGTGGATGAACCATGTGTCTATAAGAAAGTTAGTGGAGCTGCATTCTTTTTCTTAGTGCTACATATGGATGACATATTGTTGATTGGAAACAATGTACTTATGCCTCAGTTTGTAAAGATTTGGTTATCCAAGAACTTCCCCATAAAGGATTTGGGAGAAGCAACCTATATTTTGGGAATAAAGATCTATAGAGATAGATCAAAGAGATTGCTTGGGTTGTCTCAATCCACGTACATAGATAAAGTGCTAAAGAGGTTTAGCATGGAGAATTCCAAGAGGGGATTCTTACCTAGGTCATATGAGATTTCTCTTTCATAGAGCATGTGCCTAAAGATACAATAAAAGAGAGATAAAATGGATTGTATTGCATATACTTCGGCAAGTGGATCAATCATGTATATGGTACATGTATAATTGATCATATTTTTTAACCTCATATTGGATGTATTTTGCTTGATATTTCATACTTTTGTTATATATTTGGACTTAATTTGCTCCAAGTGTGTTTACAAAGTATAATTGCCTTCACGGATTTAAAGGAGAAGAATTAAAATGAAAACACGACATAAAACAAAGATTTGATGCACGACTGTGTATATGTCCATGCACTTCTCCCAGGTCATGTAGTTTTGCAATTTTCAGAGAATTTGGTGATGTTCGGTCTAATGCATAGTTGTTCACAATATTGTGCGTAAGCCAAAACCTTAAAATTCTACATAAAAAAGACATTTTTGAGGCACATTTATACATGTGGAGTTCGTTCTCAAAGGTGATTTTGGTTCGGAGAAGTGGAAAAAATGAAGAAATCATCGAAAGATCCATCGAAATACAAGATCAACCCTCTACATCGCAAGAATATTTGATAGAAGACAATTAAGGAGATTCAGAATTATAAACCTATCATTTTCAATTCAGAATTGTGAACCTATTGTTTTCAACTCATTTTCTTTCAATGTATGTTTGATTTCATTTTCAATAATGTGTAACTAAACTTCTTGTTAGTATTTAGGTTGGATGAACCCTATGTTAATACTTTGATATGATTTGATTATATTATTAATGCAATTGGTTTGATTGTTATATAGTGATCTGATTACGTGTTTTATTTATGTTTTAATAAACCTAGGAATATTAGATCATTATCTAATTTTATACCTAGAGATTGATAAATCCAAGGTTTGAATAGATCTACTGTAATTGGAAGGAGTTGATTGCAACCCTAGAGATAGGATGACTTCAATCTTTCGGATTATGATCAATCCTAATAGAGGGACTCATATATCGATATAATCCTATAAAATTTAACCTGAGTAATTCGGTTTAGTTGTTAGTAGACTCAAGGCCAGCTATTAGCATACCATAGGAGTCTCCATAGTTCAATAAATCAACAAAAAATTGTTTAATGAAAGAGCAATCTGTTAAAGGTTTAGGGAGATTTGAAACCTAGATATTAATTTTTTGATATCAATAATTTTCTTAGTGCTTCCATAATTCTCTATCCAATTTCGTTACCTATTTATTTTACTTACTTTTATTTTTTTTATTAAAATCCAAAATTATTTTATAGGCTAGATAATATGAAAAAGGTAATTACTACTAATCACTGTCTTCGTGGGATCAACCTATACTTGTCGTTACTAATTATAGATATGTCGTGCACTTGTTGTTATTACAATATTGACTAACTCACAAAATAAGTCAATTAGTATGCGATGATAAGTACTAGACTAGATTTCTCTTATGTTTTAAGCATAACGAGCAGGTTTCAAGCTAATCTAGGTGAGTGCCATTAAACGGTTGCGAAAAACATCTTAAGTACTTGAGAAGAACTAAAGATGTTTTCTTGATCTATGGACAAGCTAAACTGAGAGTTCAAGGATATTTATATGGTAGTTTCCAGTCAGATCTCAATGATAGTAGATCACAGCCAAGGTACATCTTCATTATAAATGGTGGTATGGTAAGTTGGAAGAGTTCCAAACAACCAACCATTCAGATTCAACAATTGAGGTGGAGTAAATTTCAGTGTCAGAGGCGGTAAAGGAAGTGATTTGGATAAAAAAGTTCATTACTAAACTTGGAGTGGTTCCTAGCATTGTTGAGCTTATAGTATTGCACTGTGACAACAGTAGTGTTATTGTACAGGCAAAGGAACCAAGATCTTATCAACAGTCTAAACATGTACTCAGGAAGTTTCACTTGATTAAGAAGATAGTGGAGCGGAAAGACATAACATTGGAACGAGTTCCAACTGAAGAGAATCTTATAGATCTTCTCACTAAGCTATTGTCTTAAAAGAGACACGATCGCCATAAGGATGAATATAGTATTAGATACATAGGCGATTGA
Source organism: Erythroxylum oxycarpum (assembly GCA_025629785.1). NCBI lineage: Eukaryota > Viridiplantae > Streptophyta > Magnoliopsida > Malpighiales > Erythroxylaceae > Erythroxylum > Erythroxylum oxycarpum. Next base: position 1,073 of record JAOTAZ010082576.1, on the reverse strand, counting down.
CTTTAGTGCAAGTAGAAGATTGTTTGTTTATCTTGCAGCCAATCGGTTGATTGCAATTTGATGTATGACATTGTTATTTAATTAATAAAAGGCATTTTTTTATCGTTGTGTATTAAATTAGTTATAATTGATTTTTTAATATTAAAGGTAGAATTCTTGGAATAATTAATGTATAACTAAAATTATGATGAGATTTTTGAGATTTAATTTATAGTTATGCATTTTCCTAAATGTTCCTAATCATAGTTTCATTAAGACGGGATATTATTAAAACAGTAAAAGTAGCACACATTATGTTTCTTTCTTATGAAGAAAGTAATTGATCTCATAAATTAAAGTATAGATATACTTAAACTAATGTGTAAGTGCTTATTAGGAATAAGTCATTAAATTGACCCGACAATGAGAATCCCAAATGAAATATTACTTAGGCGTTTGTAAATTTTCTCATAATGATGGTGGTATAATTGATCCTTAGACTTAAGATTACCAGGTATCTCATATGAGAATTACTATATTTTGATGCTCCTTATGAACTGTCTTAGGATAATTCAGTCAGTAGTACTTGGATGTAGTATAAACCATACAGAGATAATTAAGGAAGTTAATAAAGGATTCGCTACTCTAAAGTAATTAGAGAGAATATTCTACTATTTTTAATTAGTAATGATTTATGAAATTCTTTGTCTATAGTGAATTAACATTTGAAAAGTCGTTTTCAACTATAAATTATAAATCAATTACTAATAAGGAAGAACGAATATGATTTGATGAAATGAGTAGGCACTATATCCATACTCTGTCCAATTAGAGCATTGGATGACGAAAGAATTAAATTATACATCATAATCATGCATGAACAGGTTAAGTAAAACCGCTTTGACATTACTTATATTTGAATGGTCATAACATGTTGCCAGACGTCAATCTTGATCTATAATTATAAATTATTTAATAAGAGAATTAAAGATAAATTAAAGGAGTTTTAATTTATTTGATTTTAATTATCAATTATATATATAGTTTATAAACATTGTCAATATATTATGAACCTAATGGGTCTCACATTAACG
>JAOTAZ010082559.1:0-12681 GCA_025629785.1 Erythroxylum oxycarpum | reverse complement strand
AGATAAACTAAATAATTTAGTAGGAAAAATATGTATAAGACCCAATAATTAATCCAGAAATTAAGGGAAAATGCCATGAAATTTAATAAGAAAATGCATCCAACAGTAAGTATGTTGAATATTAGAAGTTGGTGACTTGGTTCTACGGTTTTTGGAATTGAATCAGAATAAGAAAGGTGGCTTTTCAAAAACAACTCTCAAGTGCTGAAAGGTGGCTGAAGCTGAGATGAAAAACGGCGCCTCCCCTCTACACGCGTGCTTTCAACGGCGCCTCCTCTCTACACGCGTGCTTTCAAATTATCTTGACAAAAACGGCATCACAGAGTAAGACAGATTAAAGGTGGACAGGTGATCTGCTCTCTAGAGAAACGTGGCTCGAATCCAAGATAAGATTGTCTAGTCTCGTAAAACCACTCTCATTTAATTGATAAACAGTTACACGCGCTTCTTCAAACTTTTCAAATTCTCCCTGACGCAACACGGTGTATATGGATGAAGCGAGTGTTTCTGATTATCCACTCGAGATGGATTAAAAAAAGCAGTACTTAAAAAAAAAAAAACTTTTTTAAATAATTTATAAACCTTAATTTAAAATCAACATGATCTATCCCGGTCGGCAGGGAATAACCACAGCCGTTAGATAACGAAATTGATGGTGGATGAAAGATTAATTTAAACCACACGATTAAGGCGTGTCGTTGGTACACGGCTGGGATTGCTTCAATGACGGCGCTCCATGAGGCGGATTGGGCCTATAAGTAGAGTATCGAACTAGCCCATATATCGTGTGAGCTTCAGGTTTCTCTCTCTTCTGTATCTCGGAGAAGAACAGTAGCGAGCGATTAGCGTTTGTTGTGACCTCTCCTAATTTCAACGGATTTTCTTGAGGTTTGTATGAATCAAGGGCTCGAGGGGCGAGATCCAGTTTTGAATTGGAATCTGGAGGATAAACCTCGGGTTATAGGGTTTAGTGACACGTTGACTCGTGGGGTCTTGGGGTGTTGTTCGTGTCGACGCGCTTATTTAGATTCGATTCGATCTAGGGTTTTCAGTTTTTGGGGGTGATTTTGATTCGAAGTGAGCTTAGGGTTTTTCTTGTAGTAAGTATTTATCCTTGATCTATGGTATCTTTTCTCTTCTCTTTTTCTTGACTTCCCCTAATTCGGATAAATTGAAGATTTTGTCGTATTTTTGTCCGTCATTTCTGATTTTGTATGGGTTTTCTCTGCCTTTCAATTTAGAGCTGGGGTTGAATTTGAATTTGCGAACTTTCGCTGATTGGGGCTTAGTAGAACTTGGAATTATTTGTATATTTGTAATAGCGACAAAAGGAATCTTGATGCGTGAGTTATTGGCCACAATAAGGAGAGAAGATGTTTGAAGTTAAGTGAAGCTTTTTGCTTTGGAATTTATTACGAACTTGGATACATCTGCGAGAAAAAGGAACTGTACTGGATTGTCTTTGAAACATTTTTTTTGTGTGTGTGGTCTCATTCATTGAACTTTAAAGAACCCAAGTAATTGGGTATTCTTGTGAACCAGTAACTTGGCCTTGTCATGAATCAGGAAATTGATATTGAAATAAAGGTTAAACAAAAACTTTCTAAGTTGATATGTGCAGTTACTGGAAATTAATCTTATGGCGCCAACTATTCCTATAGAGTTTGCTGGACAGAAGGAATCGAAAAAGTGTTGGCTGTCACGACCAACGGGGAAATCACGGAAATATTCCAAAGGACATTCCTCTGGTTTCGTTCCCAACTACAGGCATGTGGTTGAGACAATGGACAAGTACGAGGGACTTGGAAGATCAGGACGAGTTGACACTGAGATGACAGTATCCCAGGATTCCTTCTCCCCCAAGAGGAAATGTATTAGTCTGAATGCAGATGGTTTTGACAGTTTTAATGACCCAATGAAAGTAGAGTCATTGTCAAAGATGTCAAGGTCAGAGAGGAAAGATTTAAAACTAAGGTTAGAAATGGAACTTGAACACACTAGGGCCCTTCTGAAGAAAGTAGCTTCTTTGACCAGACATGCAGTTAAATTCTCGCCCTCTAACGATACTCGCAGTTGTAGTGATGGCCAAAAGAGGCCTCCCTTGGAGGATTTAAGTAGATCTACCGCAGCATCAGCTCTGTATAGTAAGAAATGGGCTCCTTCTGGTCGTAATGGGGCCAAAATGGAAAAGGGTACTTCTAGGCGTATTGAGCAAACAAAACTCGCTGCACCGGTTAGTGCTTCTATGGCTATGTTGATGAAACAATGTGAAGCATTGTTGAAACGGTTGATGACCCATCAGTATGGTTGGGTTTTTAATGAACCCGTTGATGCGATAAAATTGAACATACCTGATTATTACACAGTTATCAAAAATCCAATGGATTTGGGAACGGTGAAGAGTAAAATTGCTTCAGGTCAATATACAAATCCGGTAGGGTTTGCTGCTGATGTCAGACTAACTTTCTCAAATGCAATGAAGTATAACCCTCCCGGAAATGAAGTCCATACCATGGCCGAGACGCTTAGTAAGTGTTTTGAAGTGAGATGGAAAGCAATAGAGAAGAAGTTTCCTCTAGTTGTTGAGGTGGAATCAGAGCAACCAGTACCTGGTGTTCATGTGGAGACGATGGTGGATATGCCACCTGCAAAGAAGAAAAAAACTTCACAATGTGAAAATGAAAATATATCAGAGCCTGTTAGAGGGGTTATGAATACTGAACAGAAGCACAAACTTGGCACAGAATTGGAGACATTGCTGGGTGAATTGCCTGAAAGCGTCATTGAGTTCCTAAAAGAGCATTGCTATAGTGCTGACCAGTCTGCCGAAGATGAGATTGAGATTGACATTGATGCTCTTAGTGATGATACATTGTTTAAATTGAGAAAGCTTTTGGATGACTTTTTGCTGCAGAAGCAGAAATACTTGGAGAAAGCTGAGCCATGCGAAATGGAGGTATGATTGTTTCTACTTCCCTCTTCCATATTTACTTGCACTTTGTTTCTACTTCCCTCTTCCATATTTACTTGCACTCTGCTTTCTGGAGCCTTTTTTTTGCTCTTTGGCTATGTGCATTGTTCCTGTGCAATGCCCATATGTGCATAAGTGATTGCTGACATGGTTTTCGTTATTCAGCTTCATAACGAATCTGGGTTAAGCAATTCATCATTGCAACCATGCAAAGGTAATTCAACTCTACATTAATGCATATTAAGGTTGTAGGAAGTACATGTACTTCCAGCATGTCAATTTGTTTCCAGTTTTAAAACTATAATGTTTTATTCAGGCAATGATTGTGTGGATGAAGATATAGATATTATTGGTGGATATGATCCTCCATTTTCGAGTTATCCACCAGCAGGTATAAAAGAAGATACAAGCTGCAGAAACAGTAAACCCAGTGGTTCAAATAACTCCAGTGGTGGATCAGGTTCTTCATCCAGTTGTAGTTCTCTGTTAAAATCCTGCTCATTTTTTTTTTCTTGGGATCTAGTGTGTAGTCCCATAAAATATTCCTTGCATGAATATAATAATTTGTGGGATTGAAGAACATTGATAAGATTGTGGCTTTATCTGTAACATATTATTAATTGCCACATGTACTCACACCTTTTTGGAAAAGTTCTACTGTTTTTGGGGATTACCTGCCGTCACTCTGTGCCTTACCTATTCTATGAGCATCTATTCATTCAATTTCTGTAGGCCCATTTATTAGATGGATGGATACCCGTAAAACAGGATAGGCACAGAGTACTAGGAATAGGTGATCTGTTCCTGTTTGGGGGAGATACATTTGGGCAAAAATTTAAATATAGTAGGATTATTGCTAGTTTCCCTTTTCTGTAGCATTCAAGTTGATGGTTTATTTTTCAGATTCAGATTCTGGGAGTTCATCTGGCAGTGATTCAGATGTGGATAAAGTTTCAGTTCTTCCTCAAGCTACACAGGTATATTAAAATTTTGGTGGATTATTATAACCGGATAATAAAATGGCGGGCCATCAAGGAAGACCAGACTAAAATATCATGCTCTCTCGTGGTTCCTCCTCTCTGCCCTTGTCGCTTGCTTGGGTTTTGGCTAACATCTTTCTATGGCTCTTAAGGACAATGTGCAATCAGGAGAAATTGTTGCCCAGAAAAGAAAAGATCTTGGAGACTTAAGCATACAAAAAAGTGAGGTTCCTAGTTCTACAAGTTGTTCCTGGACTTTATTTGCAATCTCTATACCTTCTTTTCTCCTTTTCTTTTGAAGACCAATTCTAATTGATACCTTTTCTTGTTCAGAATCTCTGAGTGAATTGCCTCAAGATGAATTGAGTTCCCAGGGTGAGCTAATTACAGAGGGGGGTGACCATCAGGAGGGTAAGCATAAAGGCATAGAATTTTTGCTGTTATTTCTTTTGAGGCATTGTCTCACGTGTGTGACGCCAAACTATTGTAGCGGAGAAGGCTCCACCTGATACGCAGATCTCACCAGAAAAGCTTTATCGTGCAGTTGCAGTGAGAACTCGATTTGCTGACACCATTCTCAAAGCTCGAGAAAAGGCACTTGCGAAGGTTGCTCTCTGAATGCTTTTTTATCTCTTTAATTGTGCAGAGTTGCTACTCCCATTATTCATCCTGGCATCTGATCTTTTTACAAATTGACATGTTGAGTTTAGGGTGACAAGCGGGATCCTGAGAAACTTCGAATGGAGAGGGAGAAGCTTGAGCGGCAGCAAAAAGAAGGTTTTGAAGTTTCTAATTATGATATTCCAAGTTATTTTGATAGTTTTGGATCTTTGAAACATGACCAGCTCATATTTGGTATCAGAAAAAGCATGGTTACAAGCAGAGGCCAAGGCTGCTGAAGAAGCCCGGAGGAAAGCTGAAGCTGAGGCAAAAAGGAAGAGGGAACTGGAGAGGGAAGCTGCCCGTCAGGCATTGCTACTGGTGAGATTGAGATGTCTTTCGCAATTATGTACTTCAAACCCGTTTGGCGTTGCAACTCAGGTTTTTCCGCTTACGTGCAGATGGAGAAAACTGTTGATATCAACGAGAACAGCCATTTCTTGAAAGATTTTGAAATGTTTAGGGCAGCTCAAGATGAGCAGGCTTCAAGTTTCACGGAGGAGACCAGTTCCGATCATTCTAAGAATGGGTTGGCCAGTTTCAAGCTTCAGGGGAGTAGTAATCCGTTGGAACAACTTGGATTATACATGAAAGAAGAGGAAGACGAAGAGGAGGAAGTTGAGCCTCCTCAGAGTCTTCCGGGCTCAGCAAAAGATATTGAAGAAGGTGAAATTGGTTGATTAAGCTGTAGTGAAATCGCGGTACTGAGAACCTTGGAGTGCGTCTGTGGCTATGTTTCCCAATTGTTCACATTTCAATGGTCAACTGTGGCTGCAAAGGCCCCTGAGAAAAAATCGAGATCCCTGGCAAGAAAATGTCACTAATCAGTCAAATAAGCTTGTAGTCTGGTCGGTTGTATATTCTGGTATTGATTTCCGACTTTGGTTTGGGATGACATGGGCACACGGTGCCCACTTTCACTGGTAGCATAGAGAAATCGGCTAATGGTCCCAGAATTTTGTTCGATCTTCTTAGGAATGTAAAAGGAAAGTTTTTTGGACCGTGCCAATGGATGGTATTAAGCCTTTTCACTGCGTCTGAAACAGACTGGATGGAGTTACGGTGGATTCTTGTCAGGTTATGATTGGATAAGGGCGAGTACGCAAGTCCTGAGAGTTTGTCTTAGGTATGAGCGAAATCCAGAATTTCAGTGCATAATCATACACGTAGAATTTAGATTTAGATATTAACTAAATAGGATTCGAAAAGGCTGTACCACTGAAGATATCAAAGTTTTAGAGGAATGACTTTACTTACATGTCAAAAGTCACCTGATTCCCATTTGAACAAAGGTAAGTTGGTTACCTGTTAAAAAGTTAATTTGTAACCATCATTTTGTAACGTTTAAACGGGATGGTGGAACTCAGCTTTATAAAGACTATAAGTTAGTGGTTAAATGTTTAGGATTCATATGGGCCAATTTTACCCTATAATGTCCAAACCTTGGTCAGTGAGATGCTGGACCTTTGATCTGTAAGTCTCGACAGTACTCATAAGGAGCTTCCTGCAATTAGATTTGTTGCTCCAAGTCCCTTCCCCACCCCTAATCTGCTCAGATGCTTGGTTTGGGAAACAAATCTCTTCATTGCTGTAGCTTATAATAAGTGTATACTCAAATGTCAGTCTTCAAACATTCCCTCATCCGAGATTCCAAGAGACTCGGTGCCATTAACAATGGGCTGATTTGAAGCTTCAACGCTCAATTCACTTAACATGCTAAAATCAATGTCATCGTCAGAGTCATATTCTTCCTCATCTTTACCCTCCTCACTACCATTTTCCTCTATACCTCTTTCAGCATCTCTCTGCTTTGCTTCCTTGGCACGAGTTTCTCTTTGCATCCGCTGCTTTATGGCATCCTCGTAGGACATCTCATTCCAAACAACACCCTTCCCCACAATAGATTTGTTGTGAGCATCCAACATCCTCTCTTTTCGACTCTTTTCTGAGTTTTTGGGTTCTCCCCAGTAATCATACCGATATAAAGGATTTTCTGGATCATACTGGTCCTTCCCAAAAAAACTTGCTGGCTTGTACCTTCCTGGCTCTTCCAGTGGCAGACCAAGAGCTTGACGGCTGTAAGAAGTTGTGCAGACTTGATCAGTGCAAAAACATAATACAGTGGCTGATCATTAGCTATGCAAATGCAGTATAAATGAGATAAAACAGATAAAGAGTAGTAACATTTTGCATCGATTAGAAGTTTAAACTGCAAAGGAAATTGGTCGGTAAAAAAGTATACCAGCTTATGTCTCTAATCAAAGCTTCTCTCTCCTCGAATGATCGACGCCAATGTAATAAGTCATATTCATCCATTTCAATGTTTCGCCTCATCTTGTAAATCTTATATTTCTCGCCCCTTGCAATAGCTTCACTTCTCAGTTTATTATGATGCTGCAAACAGATAGACAGAACTAGAGCTAAGGAAAGACACTAAAATTTAATTGGCATCTTCAGAAAGAACATTCAAGTATCATTCAGCATATGAGAAAATGTTTAGCAGGATCACTAAAATATACTGCACAGGTTATGCTTTACATATCCGTTTATGATCTTGTGTAACATATGAAACAACAAGCCATAAGAAAATTCCAGCTCAAGTTCTTGAAATCCTAACTTTGAACAAAAGAAAAGGAAAAGCATGGCACACCTGAAAAGGACTAGTATCAAACATTTAGTATTTTCGTTTTGTTCAAATCCAGTAATGAATCTAGACCACTAGACCAAGAGGACAATCATGTTTGCACTCCCCTCCAATATGAGAGATGAGAAGACAGCATCTCACATAAGGTTTTATCCAAGATACAGGAAAGATTTACAATAAACCAATGGTTCCATTGTTGCATTAACTACCTCAATAATCATGGTACCACAGAAAACACAACTTTCATAGAATTAACATCGGGAAACTAGAATATAGCTGACCTCACGCTCAGCTAAGGCAGCCTCCAGATCAAGCTCCTTAACACTTTGTTTCTGCCAAGAAACACAGAAAGTGTTAATTTGTCAAAAGATAACTTGGTGCAATGTCATCAGAACAGTTCTCACCAAAATAATTTTAGGTGCTAATTTTTTCTTGTAATACACTTTTGTATGTTCGATACTATTTTCTTCGTCAAAATCACCATCATCAGTCAATTCAGATATCTTTTTGCCCTTGTACTTGTCAGGATTCATTTCCCAATCATCCACGATCATTTGCTCAGCAACATGAATCTGCCAGAGCTTCATTTAAAACAACAAACCCAAAGATAAGTCTGTATTCATCTCAGTAACAAACAGGAGGAGAAATAGATAGTAAAATATCCTGAGTTAGTAGGCCAAAAAGAAGGAAAACTATCTACTTGGAACCACACCTTGTCAACATAAGGGTGATTGGACAAAAGAGGTTCCTCTTCGGGTTTTATTTCTGGATCTTTTCTGGGAACAGGAGGCCTTCCACAATCACGCTGCACTAGCAAGATAATCAATTTGAGGCATGTAAGAAAATCATAATAATGAAGGAATAATCTCAGATGTTAGGACCTTTAATTAATCTATTTTAAAAAATTATTAAGTGAACACAGATTAACATGAAAAGTTTCTGCAACATATAAATGTTTAGGAAATGATTTTAGTAGAACACTCAGTATCTCATCTCTAACATTAATTATACACAAGGAATCCCAATACTCTAATAAAACAAATTAGTCCAGAGTAAATAACTCCGGGTAGAACAGCACTAATAGTAGCGGAACTTGCTCAACCCATGAATAGAGTCAACAACTTTTGGAATCATACCTCTCAAATAGTTTACAAAAAGTTTGGGAAGATTCCATTAGTAGTACTACAACATGATGAAGTAGAAATCAAGATCCTGCTTGTACTAATATCATCAAAACATGTTCATCGAAACCATTATCCAGGAGGTTAACTTGGTTCAGGGCCATGTTGTCTTAGTTAACCTTGAATATTTGTTGATAAGACTTTATGAAAATGTCTCAATCCATGTAGCAAAGCTAAGAATGTTTCAGTATAGAAACCATAAGGGAAATGGTGTCAAATTGCAAGCTGAAGAAGGAAATATACAGACCCTTAATTCGTCAAGATTAGTATCCTCATCACGGTGGAATATTGGCGGAAATTCAAACCTCTTGAAGCTGGAAGAGCAAATGAACTTATCAAAATATATAGGCAACAATATTAAGAGGAATACATTTAAATCATCATCATCAAACTGAACAACCCCAATCATACTAACAAGAACAATCGCTAGCCCACCTTTTCATTATTTTTCATTATTTTTTCCTGGTTAACTAGAGAAACAGGCATGGCCCACATAGTCCTCTTGTGCAAGGCCATTTAGATTTTGATGCGTGAAACCAACAAGAAGCTATTCGCCGAGTATCATAGAATTTACAGAGTGATAAATTGATAACATGCAAGGATCTTACATACATAAGGTGATCTATGTTGGGATCAACAAAACGCATTTCAATAGGAAAACGAAAACGGTAAGGATCTCGCTTTGCCTGCAAAAAAAAAAAAAAGACATTCTGATAGAGCTCTCATACTTTAGACATATATTGATAAAATATATGCCGTATCATGTACTAGAAAGAGAAGATGCTCACCAGAATTTCAACAATTACGTGCATTCCAACTTTTATATGATGGCGGATCCAAAACCAATCATTACCTTTAATAGGGACCCACCTGAAACACATGCACAACTATCAATAGTGTCTAAATTGCTAAAGTATAAGAACTTCCAAATACAGTTGAGCAGTTTGGAATCTAAACAACACAATTAAACAAACAGAAGTAGAGAAAAAGCCATAGCTCATCGTAATTACCCGTCATATACACCTCCAATGTCGACAAAGGCTCCTTGATACAAGGCAATAGTGGTCACTTTTCCATAACAGATCTGCAACAAAAATTACTCAGTGTTAACAACTAAGTGTCCATGCTAACTTAAATTTGTATAAGCCAGAGTAGAGTTCATTTCATTACAAAGTAATCACAATCAGTCAATTACACAAACCTCACCAAAACAGGACGAGACAACCGAAACAAAAACTGCAGATACGCCCACGCAGAAAATCTAGACTGCTCCAATATAACTCAAGGCATCACAAACACACTAAAAGAATGGTCGTGTCATAATCAACTATTGACGGCAATTTGAACTAGAAAAAGGATTAGGAATCATATAAGCAACCATTCAGCGATCCCAGGTAATGAACAGCATAGCCTAAAGTTGAAAGCTGAATCGATAATAGAATATCAGCGATATTACCCTCCTGAGTGGGAGACTGGGGTGGTATCGAAGCGACCATCCTTGAATACATGAGAAAACTGTTGTGGCAAAGAATGCTCGACCTACAAAAAGAAGGTTGGTAAGCCATACAATTGCTGGTAGCTTCAATAAGATCAACCATTCACAAATTACATAATCAGTTGACATTTGCTTCATCAGTACCTAACAAACAAGGTGTCCAGAAATGCTAATGTCTATATTAAATAAACAAATAAACAAAAGGGAAATTCAGATTTAAGAATGAAAATTTGTCGACCGCATCAAGTATAAATATAAATCAACCCAAATAGTAATCATAATCCTAAAGATGTATGCCCTGCACCGAACAAAGTGATGGATAGACAGGTAGTCCCAGAAGGTAATATCTTGTCCTCATTGGCAAGAGAACTCAACTAGACAGGTAAAACATCACGGGAATACCATTAACAAAGTTCAGAAGCATTAAAGAGCCACTCCACTACTCCAGATGTGACAATCAATAAGGACTAGCGCACCATTAAAAACTATTTGTAAGAGTAAAAGACAACTTATTTCCAGTCAATCGATACAAGGGTGAGTATTTGACAAGTAGTAGTCTAGATTCATCCTGAACTTACTGCAACAACTTTTTCCAACTTTTTCCAGGCTATTGTGGGTTAGAAACTCAGTGTTAACAACTAAGTGTCCATGCAGTGAGTAGAGTTCCACAAGATATGCCTTTGGATACAAAGACTAGCAGGCTTGCTAAATGCTAACTTGATAGTCACAATTGCATTGCAACTTGCCTCTTGATATCGAATATGCAGAACCAAACTAGTTTTCAAATATTTAACTGCTAGGATTAGTCCAACACAGAAGGTTCTTGTCATAGTAGGACTTAGGCATTCCTATTATCCTATATTCCTTCCTATAACAATCATGGCATCAAAGTACCCTGTACAAGCATCCTTAAATGCAACCTATTAACAGCTTAAAGTTTCAAAATTGAAGATGACTTGAACCCTCTCCATTAGAAAAATAATTAATGAATTACCTGTCCAGTGTAATAAAATGGAAGCTCATACTGCAGATAACAAAAACAGAACATGATAAGCATCTTTCAGTCAATATGATTAACAAAATAAATGAACAAAAACTTCAATTTTAATTTACCATGCCTTCTTTGTAGTCTTTGCCCCTTTTCCTTCTACCCGGATAATAATCTTGGTCATGCTGCATTAACACCAAAATTTTCCAGATTAGTCTCCTAAAATATTGTCAATCTTATTCCAGCCTATCATTCCAACAAAGATATTCCTACCACAACTTAGAAACTAAAAGGAATTGTTTGTCATTTCCACCAATCTCCAAGATGTTAAAACACAGACACACATACACAAAAAAACATAGGCACCAAACTGCACACTAATTCAAGCCAAGACCTCAATTCCATTGCCAACTATTAAAAAATATGGCCAAAGAACTCCATATAAAGCCAAATTAAAACCTTCCCTTTTACTTGTTTTTGCCAAAGATCATATATTAAGTGACAATTGCTCAACGGAAAACAGCCAGACTTAACCCTCTGAATTTCAAATCCGTAAAAGAAGCATGAAACATCAAACCTTTTCTGTATATGTTTCCTTTGGAAGCCTCGAAATTCTAATTCAAAATTGGAACTTTATCCTTTGTCTGTCACACAATATTATAATTCTAATACCCCATTCAAAAGAATTAGATTATAGTTATTGTTATCATTCCAAACAACTCAAGTTTCATTAAAATGACCTAATATTGCAATTCCAACTCCAAAAGAAACTTGAAAATGAGAAAATGAAAATGGTTAGTTTGGTTCATTTCAATACCTTATAAGACTCCTCTTCCAATCTATCCTTGTTGAAATCAACCCATTCAGTGTATTGTTTCAAAAACACCTTATATCTATCCAAACACAAATCGTCAGTCTCTGAAACTGCTTTACTCTCCAAATCCTCCAATCTTACTCTCATAGACTGCATTTTATGTGATTCCCTAATAAACTCCAGCTCCTCTCTGTTCACTTCCCATCCTATGGGAGGCCAATCCCTCGGCGCCACGTGTCTCACTGCCAATGGTGCAGCCCAAACCGTCTTCAACGGCTCCGGAATCTCACCCTTAATCTCAAATTGCTTCATGTACCACTCCTCCTCTGTGAGACCCATTTCTTTGATCTTCTTCGCTCTGTACTTTGGGGACAGCATTTTGAATGCTTCGATTGCTTCTGGTGACTGAAGAGGGACCTCTTCGCCTTCATCGAGAGATTTTCTGGCGAAATCGGCCTCTGGCGTGAGGATTTCTTCCCATGGAGCCCAATCACGATCGACCCAGTTCTTGCGTCGAGCTTCGTCTTCGGTTTCTTTATCTTTCCGGCCAAATGTTTGGATGAAATCGTCGTCTATCGGAAACTCGTCAGAGCTGAAGCATTTGGTGGTGGTGTTGGAGGACAAGGAAGGCTGAATTACGGTTTTGGTGAAGAAAGGAAGACACCGTAAGTGGTGGTTTAGGTGTTGGTGGTCAGGGTTTAAGGGTTTAGGAAAGGAGAAGAAAGCAGGGCTTTGGAGGTTTATCATTTTGGCATGAATGACGAAAGAGTGAGTGCTTTGGAGGTTTATCAAAGGATAACGTTTGGTTTTTTGAAAATTTTTATATTTAATTTCTATTAAATAACCTTGTTCGTTTTTATTTTTTGTTTTTGTTTTAAAATTTAATTAAAAACTGTTTTTGTTTTCTCAAAAATTATAAAAACTATATAGATTTTGCCTTCTGTTTCT
>JAOTAZ010082550.1:0-12682 GCA_025629785.1 Erythroxylum oxycarpum | reverse complement strand
ATATGAGTTATGATTGTTTATGAATATGAGTGATTTAGATGGAATTATGAATTTGTATTTTGATTTGAGATGTATATGATTGAGATTGATTCTAATGATGGATTTTGACTTTATGAAGTGTATTAGGTATAGGATTGTGTTGTGTATGCTAGATTTCTGGACAGGAGGTCCGATGATAGTTGTTAAGGTTGGATGTGAATTTAGAAGTGTGTTTCTTTTGTATTGCAGATTTTTGGTTTTTGCAAAATGCAGCCATTATGTTGCCCATTTTACGATAAAATTGGTATAAATATTATAATAATAAGAGTTTGATTAAATTGCCGAATTGTGAGATGTGATAGAATTTGTGGAATAAGTTTTGATTGAGGATAAATTTCCAAAAGAAAAATTGTATGGTTTTGTTTTGAGTTTTGAATAAGAGTGAAGAAAGGTGAAAAAAAAATTTATACCGATTTCGAAATTTGATTAGTCCTAGGTTTCCAATGCGATTTTAAGTTTCCAAGATATACGCTACGGATGTCGGATATTCGCTTCGCTTCGAATTTCGTTACTTTCGCATTCCACGATTTACATTCGATTTTGTTTCTGCTTCAAATTCTTCCGTTTTATGTTCTCCGATTCGATTCTTATGTCCGTTCCGTCGTTCCTGCTCTTTGCTATTCTTTTTGCTTTTGATTCGTTCATATATAAATTCCTTCGTTTGTTTCCGCATGCGTTCTTTGCTTCATTTTTCGTTTTTCCCGTTTGGGGTCCGGTCTCGAGATCGGATCCCAACAGTGTATATATTAAATCGAGTTCCAACCAAGATTGTTTCTAAAACACCGTTTAAGTTATAAAAAGGTTAGAAACCGAGTTTGCGATATATACGCATTTGGGGATGCCTTTTTTAAGTAAGAGTTTATAATCCATAAGAAAAGAAACTAGATCCAAAGACTATAAGTGGGTATTTCATTAGATATGCTGAAAGGTCCAAAAGATACAAATTTTATTGCCCATCTCATAGTACTAGGTTTGTGGAATCAAGAAATGCAAAGTTTCTTGAGAATGACTTGATTATTGGGAGTTATCAATCTTGAGACTTAATTCTTAAGAAGGTTCATTGTGAATTACAAATTGTAACGCCCTAATTCCTCCTGGGAGGATATTGCGAGCACCACACAAAACAGAACATACTGAATACAAAACATTTTGCAAAAGCATAGCATTCAAAAATAAACATTCCAAGCATAGGAAACACTTTATACATGCATTTCCAGAATCTCAACGAACATACATTACATATGTCAGAAACCAGCCTAAAATAAGGTTATTGCAACCTATTAAACAAAAATCCAAAGTCATATACAAGCCCAAAACAAACTCAAAATACATTATGAGCAACACCAAACTTGGACTCCTTTGACTATTGCAGTTGACTTGTCCTAATCCTTAAGTCCTTTTCTCTGAACCTACACGGGGCAAATCCACCGTGTTAAGCATATAACTTAGTGAGTAATAACTTAACTATGTGTAACAACAATTGCTACTGAAATATGTTATAGCATAAGCATCTCAAACAAAATAAATTTCAATAACAAAACTGAACTTACTGAATATATAACGGATTAACAGAATAGGGTGTTAACCCATCAGATCAAAATTTTAGATTTACTTCATATCAAGACTTATTATAGATCAAAATACAAAACGAATCAGACTGAAAATTCATGAACAGAAATGGGTAATGGGACTTATACGGGAGATACCATAAATGACATCATATATCAGGAGAGACTTAAGTCTCGATACAGGAGACACCGAAGTGTCAATACAGGAGACACCGAAGTGTCATAGAAGAGACCGAAGTCTCGACACTGAAGTGTCTAGAAGCAGCTGCAAACCCTTTTAGGCATGCCTATTTACCCATGAATAGGACTTGATAGTTTTAAAACCTAACAAATTCACTTCATGAACAACATAATTAGAAAATCATTGGCTTCAAAGTCAAATATTCAAACATATCAATTTGACAGCTTTACAAATCATTTAATGGATAAAAATCAATAGCAAACAAAACAATCAAAGCAGAGCTATCAAATTTTACTTACTGAATTACTTACAAAATTGACCACCTAAATTACTTACAAAAGTTACCGTCTAAATTACTTACAAAAGCTACCTTATTGCTTATTACCTCGAAGTCTCGACAATATCTAGAATCTGTCGTTCGATGTATTCCTCTATAGCATTTAATACAAACACATATTACTATTGTGCACAATTATAAATTCAGTTATGCACATTCATGTATACTAAGTATGTATGATGCATGTTTATGACAAATTATGGGTTTCTTATCCTTAATCTTATCACATCATCGATCGTGTAAAACCATACTCAATCCCTCAATCCAGATTTATTTCAAAATCCCCTTCAGGTCCACTTTGCTCAATCATTCTCATCAGGAAAGTAAGGTAATTAGGTAATACTTCCTTCCAAAAAGTTTTCCCTCTTTGTCTTTGGTTTCCAATGATACCAAGTTCATCCAATTTGGTTTAGTACACTGAAAGTTATACTCAAAAGATTGTAAACTATTCTTAAGCTTCAATAGAATTCTTATCTCAACTTCCAATCAGATTCTAAAGTTCTTAGAGGCAGAATTAAAATTCAATCTCCTCATACAATTTGTATTCCTATTTCTCTAGTTTAATTCAAATCAAGAATCATCCCATTATGAGGTCCACAGATCATGATATAAGCAAAATACCGAGGTATGTTTGGTAAAAATCATCCCAGTTATCATACTTTAGCACAGTCACATTTCCATCTTAAATTCATCAACCAATCCACTTCAGAAAGCTATGATTTTTGGTGGAGACGTAGATCAATATTGTATGAATCTATTAGTCTAGGAATCAAATCATTTGGAGGTTGGAAGACAAAGTTATGCCCAAAAGAATCAAGGTTGTTCAGGTGAGTCAACAATCCTTCGGATGCACCATCGTGCTAACTTTTAAGAAAAATAGCAAAGTCGTCGTCGCGCTTATGCATGAGGGTGAACTTTCCAACTTAACCTGCAAAGTCACCGTTGTGAACTTCCAAATGTTTTAAAAAAGTCACTATCGTGCAAGTGCACGATAGTGCATTCCATCTTCTTCTTCCTTCACCGAACAGTTCTGTCATTTTTTTTCAACCCTTCATCACACACACTTGCACAATTACATGCACCACTTTGTTTCACTCCCATATCATCTCAATTCATTCTAAACACAATTCAAAACCAAGTTTATAATCAAACACTAAAAATTGATTCCTTTCACAAGCTTTTTCTCACTACTACGTATTTTCCATTCTCATTTTTCCTTTATGTTTTCACTTCATTTAACCCAATTGGCACTCCAGTCTATCCTCATTTTAGCTCAACAATACAAAACAAAACAAAGATTTAAGGTTCATATCCAATATCAAAAATCTGATTCTCATTCATGTATAATTCTATTTTTCTGCATCTGTTCCATTTCTGACACTATTCACTTAGCTAATTTCAAATTTAACCCATTCTAAATAACCCCAGAGCTACCCATCTTACACACCTCATGCACAAATTTCATTTTCAATCATTCAAACGTCATCCAACTCATTTGATTCATTTCCACAAACACTCAAATACCCACGCATATCCAGTGAGAAACATAACATATATTCACTGTGTTTCATGAAAACATCACTTACACCGACACTACTTAACTTATATAACTTATGCATGTGTTTATTTCCAGCACGTAAAACCTTATCACATCATCAAAAATCATTCACAGAACTTAGAAACTTAAAACTTTACTGATCTGATTCTTCAAACAATTTCCAGCTATGACAGAGAAGAGTAGGGTTTTCGGAGGATGGAGGAAGAAAACAACAAGAATAGGTAGAAACAAACACTAGCTGGGTTGAAATGTTTGCATGCAGAGAATAACACTAATGTAAGAATCAAGACCAGTATTTTAGTGACGAGGGTTTAGTGATTTCTCGAGAACACTACATAATCTGAAGAACAACAAAAGTTACATTGTTCTCAACTTAACCACGTATCTTCTTTGTATGTAATACACGTGCCACCAACTAAATTTGACATATGTTTCACTACCATTAGTTCATTTCCAACGTTTCCTTGTCTAAATTATCCCAATTCAGAAATTCTTAAAATTTGCCAAAAATCTCGAAACAATACCAATAGTCCCCGAATGAGTTTTCCGCAATTTAATCACATTTATCAATCCATTTTACCTGAAAAAAAGTCATGAATGCATTTACAAAAATTTGTGTATGTCAAAAATACGTATGCATTTATTAGCGAAAACTCAACTATGCAAAGCATAAAGTGCACTGAAATTTCTCAATTTTCTAACCCCTAACTTAGGGTGTTACACAAACTCCTACTTTAAGTAATAGATTGATTGTCATTCATAGCATCCCTCAAAGTCAAATGGGGGATGAGCAACCAATAATTGAAGTTCCACAAGCTGCTAATGACAATCTAGTAGATCTGATTGTTCAGCAATCACCACAATTTGTTGAGCAACAAGTTGTACAAGCTCCTTCTCAAGAGGGTGCTAATACAATATTAAGAAGATCACTAAAGTTAGGAAATCAGTAATACCTAGTGATTACATTATGTATTTACAATAAGCTGACTATAACATTAGAGCCGAAAATGACCCTGAAATGTTTTTCACAAACCATAAGTTGCAATGAATCTTAATTATGGTACAATGCTATAGTAGATGAGATGAATTCTATGGCATCTAACAAATTCTGAGATCTTGTCAGTTTCCTAATAGTGCAAAGACCATTGGATGTAAATGGGTCTTTAAGACAAAAAGGACTCATTAGGCAACATTGAAAGATATAAAGCTAGACTTGTTTCCAAAGGATTTTCCCAACAAGAAGGAATCGATTACATAGAGACCTTTTCTCTTATATCTAAAAAGGATTCCTTACGAGTGATTATGGAATTGGTTGCCCATTTTGATTTGGAACTACTTTAAATGGATGTGAAAATAGCGCTCTTAAATGGAGACC
Source organism: Erythroxylum oxycarpum (assembly GCA_025629785.1). Taxonomy (NCBI): domain Eukaryota; kingdom Viridiplantae; phylum Streptophyta; class Magnoliopsida; order Malpighiales; family Erythroxylaceae; genus Erythroxylum; species Erythroxylum oxycarpum. Next base: position 7,624 of record JAOTAZ010082550.1, on the reverse strand, counting down.
TAGAGGAAAAAGTTTATTTGAAACAACCGGAACAATTCTCCTCTAGTGATGGTGAGCATTTGGTGTGTAAGATTAAAAAATCCATATATGGATTGAAACAAGCCTCTCGTCAATGATATTTGAAATTCCATAATATCTTCTACTCATATGGTTTTGAAGAAAATATCATGGATCAATGCATATATCTGAAAGTTAGTGGGAATAACATTTGTTACCTTGTTCTATATGTGGACGATATTTTACTCGCCACAAATGACAAAGGTTTGCTATATGAGGTGAAACAGTTCCTTTGTAAGAATTTTGATATGAAGGATATAGGTGAGGCATCTTATGTCATTGGCATTAAGATCTATAGGGACAGATCTCAATACATTTTAGGTCTATCCCAAGAAACCTATATTAGTAAGGTCTTAGAAAGATTTCAGTTAAAAGATTGTTCATCGAGATAGCACTTATTGTGAAGGGTGATAGGTTCAATTTGAACCAGTGCCCGAAAAATGAGGATGAAAGGGAACAAATGAAAAATATTCCATATGCTTCTACAGTTAGGAGCCTAATGTATGCTCAGGTTTGTCCAAAACCTGACATTGCATTTGTTTTTAGAATATTGGGAAGATATCAGAGTAATCCAGGTATAGATCACTGGAAAGCTGCTAAAAAGGTGATGAGATACCTTCAAGGGACCAAATATTACTTACTTATATATAGACGAAGAAATAATTTCGAAGTAGTTGGCTACTCGAATTCGGACTTTGCTGGTTATGTTGATTCACGAAAGTCAACATCTGGATATGAATTTATGTTTGGCAGTGGAGCCATACCCTGAAGGAGTTCAAAGTAGACTTTGACTGCTACTTCTACCATGGACGTTAAGTTTGTTTCTTTTTTTGAGGCTACATTACATTTAGAAGACTTATCTCCATGATTCGTGCATTTGGTTTCTTTAATTAAGTGGAGGTTTTATGACTTTTAGATTACATTTACGAACCATGTAAGAGACTGTTATCCGTTAGTTTTCTTTATGATGAGTTATGTCTGTAACATCCCATTACTTATGGGAAGGTTAGAATGGTAAATGTGAATGATTAATGAGAGTTAGAGATGCCCTTCCATGTTCATGCATAATATGCCATACACTTATACTTAAATAGTGAACTTATCTGCACATGAAAATAATTGTACAAGCATTCATGAATAATTTTGGGTATAATTGGATTGAGTTATGATTTTTGGAAATTTCGCGAATTTGAATTGTGTTTGTACCAGTATTCTATTGGTTGGTCAGAACATCATACTTGTGAATGTTGGTTAATTTAGGAATTTATCTATGGAGTATTGTGAAAGAATATATATATATATATATATGTATAATAGGGAACAAGAAATCAAAAGATATTTGGAGATAATTGGTTTGTAAAGATGGAAATTAAGGGAGCTAGTTTCAAAAGAAACTAAGTTAGAGTTTAGGTAGTGGGAAAGTGACAAGTGACACTTAGGCTTTTGTACTCTTGCTGGAAGTAGGTTACTATTCTTTGAGAGTTGACAGGTTAAGTCTGGCTAAGTCCCTTCTTCATTATCATCTTCTTCAAACTTTCTTTGAAAACACCGAGTTTCCATCAAACACTTTCTAAGAGACTTCTATGCTTTTCCTTTCTTACACCAAACCCACTTTGTTATTTGTGCCCTCTACCTTAAGAAAAACCAGAAGTTGGTTATTGTACTCAGTGAAGTATGAAAACCGTGTGGAGTTTAAGGCTTGAAGAGTTCATAGTTTTCAGCAGGTAAGTAGTGAATAAATCCTTTAAAGTTGGGGATTTATGAAATAAAATTGATAAGTTACTATCATTTGTATGGAAAATGGCATTTTCATGTTTGTTCATAAATACCGTGTTGTTTGGGAGATGAAAAATCTAGTTATGGTGCTAATTCAGTGTTTTGAAAGATTATCAGCGATTAAGTGTTGTAAAAAGTGATTTTTGGAGTTAAAGGGAAAGAGATAATTTAGGTAGAAGATGAGTTAGATGTAAAGTATTAAAAGTTTGAAAATCTAGAAAATTTTCACTGAGTATGCTTCAGTCTTTTAGCCACAACGTTTTCACTAGTTGTCCAAACGAGATGATTCTTGATTTGGATTAAACTAAAGATATATGACTACATTTCGTATGAAGACATTGAATTTCAATTCTGTCTCTAAGAATCTCAAAAGTTGGCATGAAGTTAAGAATTGGGTGTAGTACGCTAGTGTGAGTGGAAAATTCATCTTCAGACTTTAAGGGAAAATTTGAGATTGATAAAAATAGATTTTAGCAAAAGTTCCTTCTAGAAAGTTGTAGATCTTTCTTTTATCTTTCTAACGATATATAGTATGAAAAATTTGAACATCAGAGCTGAAAGTTATGATCTTCACAAGTGGAGACGTTCTGGTGGCAAAAGTAAGACGAAGTTGTAAGACGCAAAAGTAAGAAGAAGTTGTAAGATGCAAAAGTAAGACGAAGTTGTAAGACGCAAAAGTGAGACGAAGTTGTAAGACGCAAACGTAAGACGAAGTTATAAGACGCAAAAGTAAGTCAAAGTTGTAAGATGCAAAAGTAAGACAAAAAATTAAGACGAAGTTATAAGACGCAAAAGTAAGACAAAGTTGTAAGACGCAAAAGTAAGACGAAGTTGTAAGACGTAAAAGTAAGACGAAATTGTAAGATGCAAAAGTGAGATGATGCAAAAGTGAGACGATACAGAAGTAAGGAGATAGAATTAGTCTTTGAGGTCTTCATGAAAGTTGTAGATCTCGAAGTTCTCTTTCCAATGGTCTAAAAATAAGATCAATCTGACATTGTTTGTGAAAGTTATAGAAATCGCGTCAAAATAGGTTTGTTTTGATTGAGGTCAAAAACATGGTTGCTTCTTTTGACCATCACTTCTTCTCTAGAAATCCAAATGACTTGATTCTTGAACCATTGGTTTTGTAAGACATTGATCTACATCTCTACCAAGAATCGTAGCTATCTGAATTGAATGGAGAAAGATTGAGTGAAAAAAGTGGGACGGGTTCAGTGAGTGTGCTCTTAAATAATATGAACTGGGGTTATTCCACTGACACTTCAGTATTTTGGAATCCAAATGAGATGATTTTTGAATTGGAGTAATCTAGAGATATAGGCCTACAAATTGTCTCAAGAAGTTCAATTGCGATTCAGCCTCTAAGATGTTTAGTCTCTGAATGGAAGTTGGGCATATTACACTGTTTTTGAATATGAACAACTCGATAATGTTTGAGGCATATCTTCCAAATTATTGAACCAAATTGAGCGATTTTAGTGTCAATGGAAAGATGAGACATAGAGGAACACTTTTCTAGAAGAGAGTTTGACCAAATTACTTCATTGTCGCCTTCTAATTGTATATGAACAGTAGACCCGAAAGGGGTGTCTGGAAAAAAAATCTGCAGTGATTTTATGAGAAATGAATTGTGAATTTAATGATTTTAGTGAGGCATAAACCTAAGTATAAGTTATACTTAGATGAGTTTTGACATGAGATCGATTTTTATGACAGAAATTTCCCCAGGATTATCATGAATATGCATTGTACATAACTTATTTCATATATGTGCATTATTGAATACTTATGATTGTACAAATGGTGATATTGTGTACATTATTTGTTATAGAGGGGTAACTGGAACGTCAACCTCCAGACATTGCCGGATCTTCCAGGCATTAGCTTCGGGAGCAGTTCGTGAGTAACCTGGACAGCCTCACTTAATTAATTGTTTGCTTTAGAATATGTTTTGAATAATGACATTGATGTGGTTTGATTATGCTGATTCCGAACAATGAAGGTCCAGTGATTTTGATGTATGAATGAGTTATTAAAGTGCTATTTGTATGTGAACATGACGAAATAAGTGCTTCAAAATGTGAAAATTGTGAATATGCATATGAATGCAAATATATGCCTAGCAGTTCTATTGAATGCCGGACTACGGTCCGATGATGAATGTGATTTAAAATGGAAATGTGCATCCATGTGATTGACTGAGGTTATGTTATGTGAAATATTTGTTACATGAATGCATGAAAGATAAAGGAAGTTATGACTAGAGTCGTCAGGATAAAGAGCTTAAAGTTTAGAATGTGAATAGAGCCTTAGGCTCGAGTGCGACTGTACCTAGTATCCACTAAGAGATATGGGACGTTATTCGATAAAGCTCGACATCCATGAAAGGATGAGCTGGTAAAAAGACACTCGGTCATAACGACAATAATAAATGAAAGTGAGTCTCACGTGCATTACAAATTATAATTGATGTGTTTTGTATGAACGATGTGATATATTATGAATATGCAATGTGGTGAATAATGTGTTACGTGTAATGATGTGATGCATGATTTGAGTGAACCATCGATGGTGGTTACCTCATTGAGTTCACAAAACTCACCAAAATTGCAACGTTATCTTTTTAGGACCGAGAGACGACTTTAGATATTGAGAGGCTCTACTGCCATGTAGGTTGTGAATTTGGCAAGAGAAGTCATGGCTCAAAGGTCGGTCAGCTAGAAATTTTTGGATGGCTTAGATAAATTTGATATATTTTCCTCTTTCATGTAGTACTTATGTACTAGATTCTGTTGATGTACATGTAGTAAAGGTTGAAAGACACAATGTTGACTTTCAATTTTGAGAAATAAAATGAGGAAAGGTTGGTTTTTTAAAAAAATATTGTGGTTTCCTTATGCTTTATAAGTGAAGAATGATATGATGCCATATGAAATGAATGTAGTGATCGATCGTAGCTCGCCCTTATCATAAGATATGTATCGGAATGACCTCCGGGCATCCCGGTTCTGCAGTAAGGGGATGTTACATTTTATATAAACAAAAATTTAAATACAATAAACTGGACAATGAATCAGTTTATACTATTTTTGGCCGATTGTTTCAATTCAAATTTTAAAAATCAGTTATTTCTGTTAAAAGTTTGCTTTCAGGCTCTTCTTCATGCGGCGTCAAAATGGCCTATTAATTAATGTAATTTGTATGATATGAAGTTTTTTTAGGCTATGTTTGGTTAGGAGTTTATTAATGTAATGTAATTGAATGGAATATTATTCCATCATTTGGGATGAATGTTTATAATGGAATGAGATGGAAGAGGAGGGTTTCATAGTACATTTCATTCCATCCTAAAAAGTAAAAATAAGAAACCTCCGATTTGGAGGGTTTAGGATGAAATGTAAAATGGTAAACAAATTTTTACTATATGGCATTATAAACCTTTCTTCCAAACAACATTTCTCTATATTACATTATGAACCATTTTGTCCTTTTTAAACAACAGTTTTCTAATATTACATTCATTTACATTTCATTTAATTATAAACCATTATATTTCATTCCATTCCATTAAAAACCTTACATCCCACTAAACATGGTCTTAAGTTCATGCAACACATTTTTTGGAATTTGATTATACCACTTTGCAATATATATATAAGTTTGGACGAATTGTATAAGTTTGGAATTTGATTATACCACTTAAGATCGATTCGAGCCTCCAGTCCCCACCATAGGGGGAACAAGTAGTTTTCTTGGATGCTTTTGCTTTTCTTTGGCTTAATCTTTGAGGCATACATCATGGTCCCTACAAAATGCCACTTTCAAGGCTTTAGCTTGGTCACATTTTGATTTTTGTTCAAGTGTATAATGATAAGTCTCCTCTTTAATGAGGATTGGTAAATTGTATTTAATTTATATTTATAATTTTATTACATTTCAATTTTTGTCATATTTTTTGTTTTCCTCATCGCGTGTATATGATGCTTGCACTGAGATTTTCCGATATCGATAATGGTTCACTCACTGAGTTCGCAAACTCATCAAAATTGTATTATTATTTTTTAGGTTCAGGGAAGTTCTAGTTACTAAGCGATCTATTAGAAGTTTAATACTTACATTTTGGGGACGAAATGACTCAAAGGTCTGATCAGTTGAATCTGCGGAGTCTAGTTAAAGTCTTTTGCATTAGCATCCCATATCATGTTACACATTTTTGTACTAAGATTAAACTCTCAGCGGTTGTGTAATATATATGTAGATTCTGAATTATAATGACATACGTGACTTTATATGTTTGTGAAAGAAAAGGGAAGAAATGAATATTTTTTATGTTTATGATATGTTTGACGATTCGAACTGAGTTAATTTGATTGTCCTACTGTATCATTTCCGTAGAGTATGTTCTCAAATATCCTCTGGTATGTTCGGACTTATGCTTTATGAGAGTGGTATGTTACACACCACGTGGTTCTTATTAATCTCCCCATAGAAGCGAGATAGGTCTCTATATCTTTCTTCAACCCTTTCTCGATGTTTATGGCCGATACATGTGTTACTGCCATTGTATTATCTATCGTTCCACCACCGGATCTACAACAATTAACAAAGAATGAATTTTTCTTGTGCATGATCCTCATACTTTCCAAACTTGGATACAATACCGCCTTTTCTGCCTTTAAGAAATTGATACCCAATATCAACTTGAAATCTTCAAATGGTATGATCGTGTAATTAAACTTGGCAAGCTAACTCCCTATGCTCACTAGGACATTTTAAGCAACTCCTACCACCGCTTATGCTTTACTCGCAGGGGCCTTTATCCCTATCGGGGTCTTCGACACCTTGAACCCCAACTTATGCACCATCTTTTCTATCATGAAAAAGTGCGTCGCATTAGTATTTATCATCGCGTATCTCTTTCCCATTGACTTATATTCCTACATAAATCAAGTTGTCAAAAATGTTAGACTTACTCTTAATTGCGCTCAACAAGGTGATCAGATTTAGTGTTGCCTCCAAATCCTCTCTTTCTTCTTCAGTGATCAATGCGCTCAGCTTCTCTTTCCTTGGACATTCTCTCTTAAAATATGGACCGCTACATAGGTAACAAGTAAGTTTGCCCTTCTTAGAGGATGTTTCCTTACTCTTGAAGCCACCGTTTTGCTTACCTTTCCCCTTAAAATCTCCCTTCTTGGAGTCTTTCTTCTTCTTTCCCTTGTTTTTCTCCTGTTGGGCTAGGCTTTGTCTTTGGAAGAATTTAAGGAGCTCGCCTTAGTGTCCTTCGTCACTCGAAATGTTGGATCCCGTTTCCGAAACCCAACTACTTAATCCGAAAACGGAATCAAAAGTGAACACGAACGGAAACTTCCGAAAACAAAAAGCGGAAGCATATAGAATGGCAGCAAAAGAACGGATGCAATCAAAAGCGAAGGTAGAAAACGACATCGCAAACAAATGAAAGGCAAACGGAAAACAAAAGCGAAGTGCAAAATAAACGGATCCAACATCCGAAGCGAATAAGAAAACTGTCGAAGCGCGTTAGAAACCTTAGACTCAAACTATCCGAAATCTAGTATATTTTTTTTCCATCTTTTTTTTTCAATCGCACACATCAATCCAAACTCAATTCATCTAATTCTGATTAATCATCCTATATCTCAATATTATCTTTAACAACAATCTATTTTATTGAAAATCTGGCAGCATAACGACTGTAATTTGAACAGCCCAAAAATCTGCAAAGGTTCAAAATACACTTCTAAAATGTCCAAACACAATTCAGAATCAT
>JAOTAZ010082545.1:0-12682 GCA_025629785.1 Erythroxylum oxycarpum | reverse complement strand
ACTCTTTACTTTTAAATTTCGTTAAATTGGTTTTGTGTGAATTAACTTCTGATTTTATTGTAGAACTCTACGAAAAGCTTTAAAGATCTATTCAATCCCCCTTCTAGATCGTTTACAATCCGAACATCGTTTTACAATAAATTATGCCAACTTAATTGTGTAGGTCTAGTTAGTGGATATCAATTTTACATGTCAGCTTAAAAGCTATAGAAATTTATATTATTATTTTTCATAGTTTCTGAAGTAAGATATTTCTATTGAAAATTATTATTAAACTTTAAATAGTGTTCGATAAGGAAATGCCAAACTTCTTTGGCCAAATTATTTTATTTGATTTTGATATTAATTCATAATGCCTTCTTATGAAATATGTATATTTCTCTTAAATTTTTATAAATTCTTGAATTACTTTAATCCAATATTTCTATAAAAATTATACTTAAATAATAGATTTTAAATTCTAAAAAATGTATTTTTACACTTATTACATATATACAGTTTGAATTTATATAACTTTACGAGGAAACTGATTCCGAAAATATTTTCCTGAGATCTTGTAACAACTAAGACTAATTTAAATACTTTTGAATATATTGGTAGTTATATGAGGTATTAAAATATCTGTTACATGGCATACCATCATCTGACATAAAACTCTTCCCACAAGGTGTCTTTTCTTCTCCGGCTTTCCATAGAGAACAAACTTAGCACCGCTGATCGCCTCTCCTACCTTGTAATCAACAAGTATTGATCATTATGTTTAGAGCAGGATGAAACCTGTGACCACCTATTCTTTTTATGCCCAATAGCTAACACAAAATGGGAACACCTCTTCTTTTTAAGTCTATCTGGTGGAATATATCAACGAGCTCACTACCCCACATCATCCAATGGCTGACATCTCATTCTTCTATACCTACATCTGAATGTATCATTTTCGTATTAGCTCTTGGACTGACAATACAAATCATTTGGAGAGAAGGAAACTTGCATAGATTTGAGGCTAAGCACCAAACTTTAGACACATTACTTATGCAAGTTATTAAAGGAGTTTAGGAGCTAATCGTTTTTAACGATTTAGATCCAACTTGGAAGGATTGTTAATCAAACATATGGGCCTATATGTTTATAATTATGTGTAAAGGCTATTATATCAAGTTGAGCCCAATTAATTAAAGTGGTCTAATATAGTTATGGTATTTTGGGCTTTATTCATCTATTTTAAGTGTGGGCTTTATATGTGTAGAGACTGGGTTTATAATTTCTAATTTTATAATGGGCCATGCTAGAAATTAGATTAAGGTTTTATCCTAATAAAAATGTTTTAAACGTACACATAATTCTTTCTGGCATGCCATCATCAAAGAGAAAACAAAGAGACAGGGAAAACTCTAAAAAAGGCTACGTTCTAATTTGAAAGACAAATCGTAAGACTCCAGTGTAGATTTCACAATAGATCTAGGTATGCTTCCATTTTTATTTAATTCATGATGATTTGATATGAACGAGTCTTGTCTTTAAAAGGATTAAAACCCTACAAGTGATATCAGAGCCTTGTTCATAATTAGGTCATCAAGAATGGTTGATCTTTATCTTAATCTTAAAATGGTTTCTATATAGATTTGGTTAAAGAACAATTGGGCTTTATTATTATTATTTACAATATTTAAAAAAAGAAAGGAGAAACCGCTGAAACAAAAGATGGTAAGCTGTGTTGGAAAGGTTTTGAAATGCCTTGATCTTTATGATGGTTGTTTTTAATAACGTTGATTGATAAAAAGAAGTGAGGAACATTACGCATATGTTTTTTGTTAACTGTTCAATGCTTTATGTAGATTCAAATTATGATTTGAATGTTTTTAGAAGGTTTCTTTCAAATGCCTTTCATCTTTATCTAATAAGCAATAAATTTCTTTATGTTTTGTTAATAAAGTCACGATGCATCAAGATATCATCAACAAACATAATCACAAATTGTTCTAGGTAGGGCTGAAACACCTTATTCATTAAGGCTATAAAAGCTACCGGGGCATTAGTCAACCTAAACGGCATCACTAGAAACTCAAAATGCCCATACCTGATCCTGAATGCTCTCTTAGGTACATTAGCCTCAGCTATCTTCAACTGATAGTATCCTGATCTCAAGTCTAGCTTAGTAAATGCCTGAGCTCCCTGCAATTGATCAAGCAAGTCATCAATTCTAGGCAGCTGGTATTTGTTCTTCACTGTCACCTGATTCAGCTGCCTATAATTGATGCATAACCTCAAAATCCCTTCTTTCTTCTTCATAAATAGCATTGGAGCTCCCCAAGGTGAAACACTGGGTCTAATAAAACCTTTTTCCAGTAAATCCTGAAGCTAATCCTTCAATTCTTTCAGTTCCACAGGTGTCATCCTATATGGAGGAATGGATATAGGAGCAACACCTGGACCTAGATCGATTGTGAACTCCATTTCCCGATCTGGTGGTAAACCAAGTAGCTCTTCGGGAAACACATCCAAGAGCTCCCTAACCACTGGAATGTCATGTACACTCTACTCAGCTCTAGTATCAATGCAGTGAGCCAGATAAGCCTCACATCCTCCCTACAACAATCTCAGTGCACACATGAAGGATATCATCCTAGCTGGCACTGCTTGACTAACTCCCCTTAATATTGCCCTCGGCTGACTAGGAGATTTCAATACTACCTCCTTGGTGTAGCAGTTCATGATAGCCCTATGAATAGTGAGCCAATCCATACCTAGGATAATATTTATCTCCCTCAACTGTGATACAATCAAGTCTACCTTCAACTATGCTTGATCAATCTTAATCGAGCACCCCTTGCAAACCTCTCCTATAACAGTAGTACTACCTAGAGGTGTACTCACCTCTAGTCCAGGCTGTAGCAACTCCCTATCACAATGCAGCCTACATGCCAAATGCGGTGTGATAAAGGGGTGTGTGGATCCTGAATCTAGCAGTGCAAATGCCTCAAAGTCATAAATGAGAAGTTCACCTGCCACTACATCTGATGAGTCTTGAACTTCCTACCTAGTCAAAGCATAGACTCGGGCCTGGGATTGTGATCGACTGTCTTGCCCCTCATCCTCTTGGAAGAACTCCCAGAATTCACTTTGCCTCTACCTCGGCCTCTCTATCCAGATCCACCACCTATACTTTGCTAGACCGTAGCATCACTCTTAGATCGCCTACTCACAACAGACTGAGCTCCCAAAGTAGCAGAACAATCTATGATTTGATGGTCCATTGAGCCACATTTGAGGTAAGCTCTAATCAACCTCCAAAGCTCACCACCATGCCTCCTTTCATAGTGCTCACAAACAGGAAACTGACTTTGTACTGCACTCCTTCCATTGTCAGTTTGTGAAAATCTACCCTTCTGCCCAGATCCACCTGATGATATGAAGGCTCTGTTCTGGCGTTTATTGAATCTTCTGCTAAAACTGTCCTGACTCTCACTAGGCCTCTTCCCTCTAGACCCTTGGCCAGTCTCTGCTTGTCTCTCCCTAATAGAAACAGCTCTCAGCTCAGTGAAACTGCTTAGGTTTAAGATGGCCAACCTTTTTCTGATCTCCGTATTGAGACATCCTCAAACCTCCTACACTTGTCTTCTTCTGTAGGAATCAGAGCAGTAACATAGCCTATCAGCTCATTAAACCTACTCCTATACTCAGCCACTGACATCTTATCCTGCTTTAATTCCATGAACTCCTTCATTTTCCTGTCTAAGTAGATCTTGGGCATATAATTGTCTCTGAAGACCCTTAGAAAGTCTTCCCACTTCAATTAGCCAGGCCTGGTGGTACTGCCTGGAACAGTCTTCCACCACTGATATGCTGGGCCCTGTAGTACAGACACTGCATAGTCGAACCTCTCATCAGGCTCGCAGTCCGTTTGATCAGAAACCTTTTCTGTCCTTTCCAACCATCCCTCAGCCTCAACAGGGCCTGTGCTGCCATAAAAGTCCACAGTTCCTTGCTCCCGCAGCCTATCATACCTCATCTCCCTTCTCTCAGGAACTCTAGGAGGCATCTCCTTAGATCAAGATACTGAGGACTCTCTACTGACTCCTACCGATCCTTGATCAGCTGGTTGATCAATCTGATCACCTAAAGAGGATGACTTATAACAAACAATAGCTTCAATCAATATCCGCATTTCTCACAATATTTCATGCTTAACATTCTATATGCCTAAACAGATGCCAAACCATGCTCTAATCGCATCTAAATGTAGCGCCCCCTTACCGCAGGATACACTCCTGGACGTTCGGAGGTTATTCTGATATATATCCTTCAATAAAGGCAAGCTACGTTCGATCACTACATTCAATTCACATGACATCGTATCATTAATCATTTATAAAGCATCAATAGAAAATCACAATATTTTAAAACCAACTTTTTCCTCATTTAATTTCATAAAATCCAAATGTCTACATTATGTCTTTCAACATTTCTCATACGTACATCATCAAAAACCTAACACAATAGTACTACATGAATGAGGAAAAATATGTACAATCTAACTAATCTGTCCAAAATCCCCAGCTAACTGACCTTTGAGCCAGAAGTCTCTTGCTAATCAGAATCTACACAGCTGGTAGCGCCTCTTAAAAGCTAGAGTCGTCTCTCGGTCCTGAAAAGACAATGTTGCAATTTTGGTGAGTTTTGCGAACTCAATGAGGTAACCATCATCCATGGTTCACTCAATTCATGCATCACAACAATTCACATAACATATAATCACATACTGCACTTTACATAAATTTCACATTTTCACTTAAGTATAGGCATTTCATTTTAACAAATATACTTAACAATATGCATATGAGGTGCTCATGAGACACTTTTCAATTATTACATTGTTGTGACCGAGTACCTGAACTATCCCATATCCACTTTAGATACCGAGTTCATTAATAACTGTCCCTTATCTGATAAGGATACAGGGCTCATTATACATAATGAGCCTTAGGCTCTTAATCACTATTTGAGCTCGAGGCTCCTTTCACTCGTTGAGCTTTAAGCTATGATCGGTGGCTGCTCTGGTCACAACTACCATTATCAAATTATGCATTCATATATGGGATACATGTACCACAATCACTCACATTATAAAGCACTTAGGTCTTCACATTTACATTCAAGTAGCACTTTAATATCTCAATCCACATTACACAATCATCGAACCTTCTGTCCGGAATCCACAATTAAACACATTCATTTGTCATTCAAAACATAATCTAAGCAAACAAGTAATTAAGTGAGACCGTTTAGGTTACTCACTAAGTCCTCTCGAAGCTAATGCCTGAAAGTTCCGGCAATGTCTGGAGATTTACGTTCCAATTGCTCCCTTATATCAAAAAACATACACAAATATCACAATTTGTACAATCATAAGTGTTCAATAATGCACATGAATGAAATGAAATAGGTACAATGTATGTTTATGAGATTCCGATGTATCATTCCATCAATTTCATCACAAAATCATTCTCATATCTAAAACTCATCTAAGTATAATTTATACTTAGGTTTGTGCCTGACTAAAACCATCAAAATCTCTATTCCTTTCTCATTGACTCACTTCAGAATTTTCCAAATCACACTTTCGAGTCTACTGTTCACATTTAATTAGAAAGGTGAAAATGAGGTAATTTGGTCAAACTCTTTTTTAGACAAGTCTTCCTCTATGTATTATCTTTCTATTGACACCAAAAATCACCTGATTTAGTTCAGTAATTTGGAAGATATGCCTCAACATTATCAGGTTATTCATATTCAAAGATAATGTACTATATACAACTTCCATCCAAAAATTCAATATCTTAGAGGAAGAATCAACATTCGACTTCTTGAGACAATTTGTAGGCCTATGTCTCTTGTTTACTCTAAATTAAAAAAATCTCATTTGGAATCCTATAGATGAAGATATCATCAAAACACAGGAACATATTGAGTAAAATACCCAGTTCATGCTCATCCAACCGATACCCTTACTTTGATTAGATTAATTTTCTTCGAGTCAAAACTAAAAGCTATAATTTCTATGGAGAGGTAGAGAAATGTGTTATGAATCCAATGCTTCAAAAATTCAGGTCATTTGGAGGTCAGACGACAAATTTTTGGCTGAAAGAATCAAATAATGTTCTATCCACATAAGACGAAGTAGAAAGCAGATGAAGCAAAAAGAAAACAAAGCAGAAAGCAGACGAAGCAAAAAGCAAACGAAGCAAAAAGTAGGCAAAACAAAAAGTAGACGAAGCGGAAAGCAGACGAAGCAAAAAGCAAATGAAGCGAAGTCAACTTAGAAAGACAACTTAAGACGATACAACTCTTAAGACAAAGCAAAGTCAACTTAAAATGAAGCAAAGTCAACTTAAGATGATGTAACTCTTAAGACGAAGCAGAGTCAACTTAAGACGAAGCAAAGTCAACTTAAGACGATGTAACTCTTAAGACGAAGTAGAGTTAACTTAAGACGATACAGATGGTCAACTTAAGACGAAGCAGGAGTTAACCTAAGATGATACTGATGGTCAACTTAAGAAGAATCATAAGTCAACCTAAGATGATACAGATAGTCAACTTAAGACGAAGCAGAAGTCAACCTAAGACGATACAGATAGTCAACTTAAGATGATACTTCTTCACAGACGATACCATCTATACTACTCAACTCAAAAATCTTTTTCTTGAACATCTCTAAGTTTTCATCAACTAACGTATAAAAACCTATATATTCGTACATGCACAGTGAAGAAACAAAGTATATCACCTTTCTATATCTAATTCTCTACACTAATCCTATACATCATTTCATTGCTACTTCAACTCCAAGAACCATTTTCATAACATTTGTTCACTAACAATCCATCAAAAACCAAATAGCACTATATCCATAATTTTCATCCCCTTAACACAGTGTTCAAGAATATAAATATACGTAAATGCCATGATCATGCACTGATAATAAATTTATCAACTTTATTTCAAAAATCCATAACTCTAACAATTTTATTCATTACTTACTTGCTGAAGACTCCAAAAGCTTCAACTATCCTCAAGTCCTAACTCCATACAAAATTATGTAAACCACTGTGAACACTAACCAACTTCTGTTTTTTTAAAGACAGAAGAAACACTTAACAGTGGAGGAAGTGGTGAGGGGTATTAAAAAAACAAAGTTAACTCTCAGAAGGAGTTTTGATGGAAAACTTTGTGTATGAGAAGAAATACAGAGAAGATGATAACAAGGAAAGAACTTAGGAAAAGAACAAACCCCTTTTTAACTCTCGGATAACTCAAACTTACTTCTAACAAATAATAAAGGCAACTTTATAGTTGTCACTTTTCCTAAGGTCCAACTCTAACTAAGTTTCTTTTGAAACTAACTCCATTAATTCTATCGTTACAATCCAACTATCTCCAAATCTTCTTTTGATTTCTTTTCCCCTATTTTCTATAATTTTTCTCCAAAATCTATTCCTAAATTCACCGAAATTCATAATTCTCACAATCTTACTAACCAATAATATTTCCAACATAGATAAATTTAAAATTCACTAAATTTCCAAAAATCCCCATTCAATTCAATTATACCTGGAATCAGTTATGAATGCATGTACAATTATTTTCATGTGCAAAACTTTCACTATTCACGTGTATATGTATGACATATTATGCATGGGTATGGAAAAATACATTTCTAAGCTCTCATTAATCACTCATATTTACTATTCTAGCCTCCCCGCAGATAATGGGATGTTACATGATGTGTATTGAGAAAAATATTTGTGAGAATATTTTAGGAATTGTGGTAGGAATTGATGGGAAATCTAAAGACACAATTAAGGTTAGACTTGGCTTGGAAGGCATGAATATTAGAAAGGACTTGCATTTGAAAAGAAGAGATGATGAGTCATATATTATTCTCCCTGCTTGTTACAACATGTCACAAAGGGAGAAACAATCTTTTTGTCACCTTCTTTAATTAGTGAAGTTTCCTAAGGGATATGCATCAAATATAGGTCGTTGTGTGAATGTTAAAGAGGGAAAAGTATCAGGTTTGAAAAACCATGATTATGATGTAGTTTTGTAATGATTACTTCCTGTTGGAATACGTGGGTGTTTGCTTAATGATATGTCCATAACTTTGGGTCAATTGGGAGAGTTTTTTTGCATGACACTTAAAGTTAAAGAGCTTGACAAAATGGAAAAAGACATAGCTTTGATTCTAAGTAAGCTTGAACTAGTATTCCCCCATCGTTTTTTGATGAAATGGTTCATTTGGCAATTCACTTACTATATGAAGAAAAACTTTGTGGACCGGTTTAATTTCGATGGATGTTCCCTATTGAAAGGTAATTCATATTAACTTTTACTTTTTTCAAAGTTATTTGTTATTAACAATTCCTAATATTTTATATTTTTTTTAGGTTTTTATGCTCTCTTAAGTGTTATTGTTAGGCCCCGTTCCCGAAGCCCCACCCATGGTGTTGGACCACGTTCCTGAAACCCAACAATCCGAACTCAAAACTAGAAAGCGCTAGCGGAATCCTATAGGGTTATCCCAACGAACCCTAAACTGATCAAGACAACAAGAAATGATTTCGAAAACGGACAAAAACGCAAAACACAAAATTTAACCGGAGGATGTCCATTAAACGGACATCTAACGGACATGGACTGGTCAAACAGCCCAAAATCTCCCGAGAAGGTCCGTTTAACGAACACACATGTCCGTTTAATGGACACACGGTGGCCAAAGGGGCCAAACCAACCGAGAAAGTCCGTTAAACGGACTGGGACTCTCGACTCATCCGAGCCCTCCTCTCTTGATGGAGGGTCAGCTGCGACCGATCCTTGCATTATTCCTCATATCCTTCTACGAGGCGGAATCTCACTCCTTCAATAGAAATACTCACAATTAGCTCACATTCTACATGTATGCATGGTATGCATGACACTTAACGCAAATAATCAATTCAAAATGCAATCAATTTATCACATAACACATTAATGCATTACATAACACATTCTAAGCCTAGGACTCTTTTATGCCTAGGCTCTGATACCAAAAGATGTTAGGCCCCGTTCCCGAAGCCTCACCCATAGTGTTGGACCACGTTCCCAGAACTCAACAATCTGAACCCAAAATCGGAAAGTGCTAGCGGGATCCTATAGGGTTATCCCAACGAACCCTAAATTGATCAAAACAACAAGAAACAGCTTCGAAAATGGATAAAAACGCAAAACACAAAATTTAACCTGAGGTTGTCCGTTAAATAGACATAAACGGACATGGATTGGTCAAACAACCCAAAATCTCTTGAGAAGGTCTGTTAAACAGACACACATGTCCGTTTAACGAACACACGCTAGCCAAAAGGGCCAAACCAACCCAAAAAGTTCGTTAAATGGACTGACATTTCCGTTTAACGGACACATGCTGGAGAAATAGTCCTAAAACATCCGAGAAGGTCGGTTAAATGGACATAATGTCCGTTTAACGGACAAACACTAGACAAAGTGACCAATCTCACCCGAGAGTGTCCGTTAAATGGACATATGCGTCCGTTTAACGGACACATACTGAACAACAAGTCTAGACCTTCTTCTCTGCCTCTCCAAAACTTCCATCTTCCAACCAAACACAAAATTCACTTCTAAACTTCCCAAAATCAACCCTTTAACATCAACGCATCTTCAATATCATTCATACTTGGCAATCAAAACCCAACATGCTCAAAACACACATTCGACACCATCAAAGTTATCAACCTCAAGCTAGTAAGTCTCAATTAGCTAACACAACCAATAGATTATAACAACACAACACATGAAAATTTGAGAAGTCATACAATCATAGAAAAAGAACCCTTCCAAAGTCTCATTTCATTTCCAGAGTAAAATGAAGTTCATACAAGCTTCCATTTGTAGCTTTAATTACATATCAACATTACACATCAATCCAATCACAAGTTACAAAAATACATTGGATGCTCCATGTTCAATATGCTTATAAAGCTATTCAAAAGCCTATCTACTAGCTTAGTACAAAAACTTCTCTCTCGGATCCGTTCTAATGCCTTGCAAGGATTTACTGATCTTCTTGGTCTGCACCTGAGGAGAGGAAAAAGGGTTGAGCTTCACAACTCAGTGTCTAAACCATTTATAGCTAATGGCCTTGGTCCACACAACAATCATAATAAAATATACACACATTCATGTAGGCCTCCCCATCACAAATGAAAAATTTAACATTTAGAGTGTAATACATATGTCGTAACTCATAGTATTAACCAATATGAAAAATGAGCAAAACTTCAATCCAGATTATGAATAAACACATAAAATGCAAATGCACACCCAATTGGCTCGAAGGTTCTGTGGAACAAAACGATGAAACCGATGTTTGCATTTTGAACGAAACGAGTCCATTTTTGGATCTCGTGCGCCACAAGCGGGCAGCCGGGATAAGGCTTTTGTCAACGTCGACGTGACTACAAAACGATTCCTCTCTCGCCCACACACAATCAAAGTTCATGCTTCAATGCAATCATCCATATTCTCATGATTTTTCTTAGACAAAATGCCATTATTCAATCTCAATGGCATACAATCATATCCAAATGTCAATACATATCATGACATAAACACAATTTGATTTCTATCCAAATGTCAAACATCTTGCCATGTATGGCATAACATGAAACATATGACAATGCAAGATTCATAACAATAGCAAATTTACAATTCAACATTTAAACATATATACACATCACACATTTGCCTATGACACAAAGACTATAAGGATTTACCCACCTTAACTTCACAAATCCCAAAATCAATGGTTTCTTTTCTCTTGCTCCTGGACAGCCTATTGATTTCCTAAACACAACAACATTCACAAATTTCAATCAAATTGGGAAAAATCCCTAAATTCTCTCAAATCATCAAAAACCTAAATTGCCATAACCCTAATCAAACTTCAATCTAATCTATCCCTAATTCAAATGGGTTAGAAAACCCTAACCCTAACCCTAACCTAGGAACTCAAAATCCCATGAAATCCATCATCTTCTTCTTCACAAACTTACTTCTCTCTCTAGAATCTCTCACCCAACACAACCACAACTCATTTCTCAACAAATCAAGAAGAAACGAGACAAAACTTACCGTAGAAGCTTTGATTCTCCGTTTGATCCACGATTTTCCCCCTCTTTTCCCCTTGGATTTTGATTTTCCTTCCTCCCTTTTCTCTTCTTCCACGACTTCTCTCCTCTCCTTGCTTCCCACAAAAATTGCTTCTTCTCCTCTCTTAAATTTTGTCTTTTATTTTCTTCTTTAACTTCCCATTATGCCCTTCATTAACTATGCTCTCCCAAAAATATCCTTAGTTGGCTTCTAACTCCTTCCATTCACTTAAGCTAACTTAGTTATAATCTAACTAAACCCTAACACTTCATTCTAATTCCATTTAATTCTAATTTTCTAATCCTTCCCTCTAATTCTAATTAAGGAAAATTACTAACATAAAAAAATTAAACCAAATAAATAACATAAACAATCAATTAAGAAATTAAGCAAATTGGAAAGAAAACAAGGTCTAACAGTTATGTACATAATAGAGTTTGACCTGAAGGTCTATTCCAGAGGCTTATATTGCAAATGAATGCTTGACTTTTTGTTCAATATATTTAATTGATGCAGAGACAAGATTTAATAGTAACCAAAAGTAACTTTGATTTTGATGAAGAGGGTGAGTTGTCAATTCTCTCCCGAAAAGTTAGGCCACATGGTGTGAGTAAATATGTGGAGTTAACTAAAGACGAATTCTAAATCTCCCATTAGTATATTTTGAATAATTGCGAGAAAGTCGATATATATAGAGTATGAATATTCCTTTTAATTCAAACAATCATATTCGAATTTTGTTCATTGAATCTCTTTTCCTTACTGTCATTTACTTTTTTAAATAGAGAGCACAAAGAGTCCATTCACAACAAAGGGATTATTAATGTTGATGAAAGACATGGCTGAAGTTTGTATCATGGTTTAGAATTCGAGTAAGTTACATATTGATTACATATTACAAACGTATGACAATTTATATGTTATAATAACTTCTAATTTCATTTTGTAATACAAATGATACGCTTGCATAACCGTAACATGCAAGAAGCGACACACAACATTATATAATTTGGGATGTGGGCCTCATATTTGTGGGACAAATATATAGGATGTATTGTTTATGGGACATACAAGATTGAGATAGTCGACTTAGAAGCCAAAATTGTGGGGTTATTGTTGAGGGATGTCACGATGATGATTTTATTGACTTCCACGAAGTCAACTTTAAAATAATAGAGTTGCAATATATCAAGGATAAGAATGTTGTTCTCTTTAAGTGCAAATGGTTTAATCTTACTAACTTGAAAGTGAACATGAATATTACTAGCATCAATTGTAACATCCTACCCCCGACGGAAAGGGTAAAATAGTAAATTGGCTAGGGGTAAGAGTGATTAGGACTGATTTGAAATTGTTCATGCATACTGGTATTTGCAAACAGTGAATTTGTGCACATGAAATAACTGTACATGCATTCATGATTATT
The DNA here is from genome assembly GCA_025629785.1 of Erythroxylum oxycarpum. Lineage (NCBI taxonomy): Eukaryota > Viridiplantae > Streptophyta > Magnoliopsida > Malpighiales > Erythroxylaceae > Erythroxylum > Erythroxylum oxycarpum. Next base: position 48 of record JAOTAZ010082545.1, on the reverse strand, counting down.
TCCCGGTATTGGGCCTAAATGGACTTTTATTGTGAATAATGTGGAAAT
>JAOTAZ010082516.1:0-12686 GCA_025629785.1 Erythroxylum oxycarpum | reverse complement strand
ATTTTATTCAAACAGATTTACTCTGAAAAAAACAGAAAAATATAATTAAAAAATTGAACAAATCAAAAGTAAAAAAATTATTATTATTAATATTGTCTTTAAGAAGTGAAATAGAAGTAGTGTAATACTGCTGTAAGGAGGAAGCACAGATTATCAGATCCGACGCTTCAACACCTCAGCTTTCGGATTTTGATTGAAACCTGATAACAATGTCTTCGGCCTTTGTCAATCTCGAGGATTCTCCTATGTTCGAGAAGCAGGTGAACCCTTTTGCTCTTGTCACTGTCACACCACCTCTGTTTCTTTCTTCATTTGTTGCAGCTGACGTTTTCAGTTCACTTAAATGTTGAAAATGATTGGTATTCCAGATTTTTATAATGTGATTATGATTTTTCAAGCCATTCATTGTCTTGATGAGACTTGTCCGTTAGAGTTTTGGATCCTGGTCTTGTGTAACGTCTCAATTCGATCCCTTTTCAGGGTTTGTTCATCTATAAAGAAAGATGAATTGAGAGATCTTAAGAATTTGTGGAGGCATTTGAAGGTTGTTGCATTTTTACTGTTGTGGGCTGGGACAAAGTTAGAAATTTTTGAAATTTTATAGGCTTATGAAGAAGTTCTTCTATTCCTATTCCTTGTGTAACTAACTAACCTGAAAGTTTTGAATTTTGGCTCCGATTTCTTGTGCTCTCTTATCACCGGTTTTTTACACTCTTTATAGCATTCTCTCTCGGGTTTACTTGCTGAAGGTGGAAGCTTTCTCTAGATATTATTCTTTGAGTGTGGATTAACTGGCGCTTACCTGTTTCTTATGAGAAGAATGAGACTTGGTGTAGAAGTGATGTTTGCTCCTTTATGCATCACAGATTTGGGAAAATGCATTGCAAAAGGGGCTATTTTGGGTTTATCAGTATAGTGAGCTGAATATTTAAATAGTATTTGTTATTCTACCATGTATTTCCGTATGGTATATACAAGCCCAATAAGAACTTCTAACTAGTCATTGCCTAAGTAAGCAACTGATTCGGAACAAGAAGACTGGTTTTGGATAGCGAATTGAGTGATCATCAGGGGTAGGAAAATTATTTTTTGTTTTCAAGACGAACGTATACAGGAAAAAGACATAAAGAAAATAATAAATTGAAAATTATTTAGAATCTATCTGTTCCTGAAATTTAAGTTTTCCGTATCAGACTTTTGTGTGCTTCAACAAATACAGGCCTTGTTTTGTTTTTGGATACAATGGGACTCAAAAGTGAGCATAAAACTTTAGGGGCAGGGGGCAGCTTCAATCTTACCCGAGCTCCAGCTTGTCAACAAAACTGTATAAACCTATATGCCTTCAAAGTTTGATAATTTTGACCTTCTTGAAACTAGATTCTTTTTGGAAACCTGTTTATTCACCGTGGATATTGACATAATTGTTGATTGACACACACATGCATGGTTTTTGACCATAATTCGGAGAAGAATAATTGTTCTTATTATTCTTGGGTTTTGTTGTTTTTACAGATATGTTGTCTAGAACAGATAACTGATGAGTTGAAAAATCGTTGCCAAAACTTGTACAAAGGATGTAAGAGGTTCCTGTAAGTGTTTTCATCTTTCCTTACAAGCTCTTCACTGCCTCTTGATTCTCATATCACTTCTAGTTCATGTTCTTTGATTTGTCCATACAAGCATTTTTGGACTCATAATTGACTTTGATGAATGTAGTATTGATATCCATAGGCCCTAAAAGTTGGTAGAAAAGTCCTTATAAATTAATTGATGCATTCATCCATGTTCCTTTCTACATTTTTTTTCCATTTCTAACCTCCTTGTCGACGAAGCTTCTCCAGTGCATGATGTGGTACTGGGATGGATCTTTAGTGATATTGTCTACAAGTTGATTGATGTGCAAATTAGACATTTTCCAGCTTAACTTTTATTGTTTTTATAGGTTATTCTATTTATGTCCTATTTCTCTTGTACAATGTTTCTATCTACCTGTTTGGGTCACACTGTCGGCAAGGTGATTATTTTGTATGAACTTTGTGGACAGATGGTAGGTATACGGAAAAATGAGGAATATGAAAGTTCTTCTCGACAGGACTTTCATCTAAATTAGCAGCTAGAGTTAAATAAATTGAGGATCTCAAACTTAAGCACCACAAAGTTTTAAAATTATAGGGGCAATCTGGAATGAAATCTCAGCTTTAAGGACCATTATTGCCTCTGCTGGAAAAACGGTTTTTATAAATTTAAAATCTCTTATTGGAAATGAATTATTGTGAAAAAGTGAAGAAAGATAAGTACTTGCTAGCAATATAATTGGTGTGTTTGCAAACAAAATTAGAACTTTATAAGAACAAACAGCCAAAACAGAAGGGATGTTTAGGTTTAGGGACTAAAATTGTGTTTGAACAAGGATTAATCATTCTTAATGAGTATTATTGAGTTTCTGTTTTGCTAAAAATATTTGGTAAGCGAGAAAAGATCACAACTTGATTTGTTTGTACATGAAAAGTTGAGATTTTTGTGTGATCAGAACTATCTTGTCCTTTGCGGTTTGGTAGGTGGAAATTTGAGTTGAAGGGCTTGTGAGAGAAGTTTGGGTTCATGGTGCTTAATTGAAAAGATAGTGAAAAATCTATTTATGGTCTAAAGAAATCTTGTCCTGGTGTGAACTTCTCGTTATGTCTTATTGTCAAATGATCTTCTTATTTATGTGGATTTCTCATACCCTCTTGATGCCTTTTGACATTTACTTTTATTGATAGAAGTGAGTTAGACACCAAAACGGTCATTCTCCTTTCCTTTTCTTTTTGTCACTGCAGCATTTTTTTTCCCCCAGACTTTTGATTTGTAAAGTATTAATTTTACAAAAAGTTACTTATATCTTAATCATTTCCACAGGGCAGTTCTTGGAGAAGCATGTAATGCTGATACTGCCTTCGCAGACTCTTTAGAATTATTTGGTGGTGGGCAAGATGATCCTGTCAGTGTTTCAATAGGAGGTTGTTTAACATTTTATTTTTAAATGCACTTGCTATTGGAATTGCCTACGATCTCTCTCTCTCTCTCTCTCTCTCTCCTAGACACACACACACACACACACGTTCACATACACACACACATGCAGACAAATAAACAAACACTCAGAAACACACTTACACTCACACATGCACATACACTGATGGATAGACACATAAGCATGCAAAGGATGCTTTTTCGAGGGATGAGGAAGGGAAGGTAAGCAGGGATGTAGGTTTTGCTATCTAGAAGGGATAAAATAATTTTAAGTCTTGGATCCTGGGTTCCCATGATCTGTTACAAAAGGGACTTAAAATCACCATTTGGAGTCTATCTAGACTTACAAACAAACGATTAATTTATTCTGTATCTTCAAGACATGAGAGGCATAACTATTGTTGCAGTTCCTTTTCACAAACCTTTATCCTTACATAACTTAGAGGTGCAGTTCCTAACTAATATATCCGCATGCTTTCTCAATGTCCATCTTAATGACTGTGCTGTTTTGTTCTTTGATTTAACTACCTACCATTTCACTAGATATCCTACACTGTATATAACTGTTTTCTTAGTGGATGTACTGTTTTCATATCACCTTCTTCCATTTCAATGCGATACATTGGAACTGTTATATTGGTGCCGTATTGAAGCCTTCTATAAAATATAATGTTAACAAAATGATACGACACCTCCAACACATGAGGATCACATGGGCCAAGATTTAGTCAATCAGTAGTTTGATCCCATTACGCACATCTAGTAGTTATCCCATTATTTTAGCTATTCTGTTATTTTACAGATTAGGTATTATCTTTTATTACAATTAGGAGTCTATCTTTTATTGCGATTAGGAGTCTAGCATTATAAATATCTGATAGTTAGAGCAAGTGGGTAGTTTTGAGAAAATTAATTCTTTTGTTTTGGAGTTTAGTCCTCTCCATACGGACTGACTTGGGAGTTTAAGATTTTTGCTCTCAAATTTATCAATAAAGTTCTATTATTCAGTTACTTCTATTTTCCTTCTTTTCTGGTTCCTATCACAAAACTTCCCCAAGTTCCTGGCTAACAGTATGTAAACCAGCTTCAACTAAGATTCAAGGCTTTGACATTGTATGTGCCTTTTTCTGGTAAAAAATTGCCTTGATTGATTCCACCCCTTTGTTTCCTATCACAGTTTTTGTAAGAGGAATCACTTCTCCACGATGTGTAGTTGGTTACTGTGCCAAAGTTTATGAATTCTGCCCTTGGATGGACGCCCCTCCCCTTTCAATGCCCATGATCACATAAAAAAAGTGGATGTTTAGTGTCATCAAAACTTTTTTCTTCATCTCAGAGATCTAGAGTTTTATCTGCTTGAAACATTTTCCTCATATTCACAGACATGTCTCTGTTTGGTGTTCTATATAGAGTTTCTGATGGCTTTGAATTTCATCAGAATCTAGTGTTTCTTTTGGGCAAATGTCATAAGATTTGCTTTCTTTCCATTAACCAGTTCCCATAGAATCTGTTGGCCACAGTTCCCTTCTTCCAAGAACACGTAAAATGTGACAGAAACCCAACAGAATTGTTTTATTTTCACTTTCATGCATTTAGGAACGTTACAATAATATATAGATTGTAGTTACTGGTTAGTATTGGTTCCATTCTTATTCATTTTTGCTGCTAAATCAGGTCCAGTCATAACCAAGTTCGTCAATGCGTTTCGTGAACTTTCCACTTACAAAGAGCTTCTTCGTTCCCAAGTGAGTGCTCAATTTACAGTTTTACCTTAGAGGGTTTTACTGACCCATCAGTTATGTGATACAGACACAACTTGGTATGAAAAAAATGAAGACTTTCATATGTCACATTTTCCCTTTACTTGGCTGGTTCGTGTAACATGTTGTATATGAATCGTAACAAGTCATTTGTCATAGGTAGAGCACGTGCTGATTGATCGATTGACGCACTTTATGGATGTTGATCTTCGAGATGCAAAGGTGCTTCAATTTGTCTCTAATACTTTACTTCTTTTGCCCTTGGTAATGTTACAAGTTATACATGCTTTTATTGCAGGAGTCTCGTAGACGCTTTGATAAAGCTAATCATGCTTACAATCAGGTATTTAAGAACACATTGAAAAGGATTACTCTTCAATTGTAATGGGTAAAAATAGGTAAAAATTAGGATTTCTGAATAGATGATGGTTGTATGAACTAACTCTTCCATGCAATTTATTGTACAAATTGTGCTTTTGACGTGGGATTAATCTAGATAGTTGGATTAAAATACCACCTGTTGGTCCAAGTGGCAATGAGGTTGGTTCCCCTCAAGCAAGATCTCGGGTTTGAGTCTTGTGGATGGAACAAGCAGGCACTGGGAGAGCTTTACCCCCCTGGTGGGTCCACCTCACTCAACCTGGGTTAGTTGGGGCCTAATTGCGGCTTCCAGGGCACTGGTGGTCCTCAAACCAGAAGGAATAAGTTTCTAAGATTTCATCAAGATTCCTTGTGCATAAGTAATTGAAGCAATTGTGGTTGACTCTTTTCAGTTGCAGGAACTTTGACTTCTTGTTGAATTCTAATTGCTTGAATGAATCAACTTCACTATTTGATTTAATAGCTGGAATGAATCAACTGTTATGGTCACGCTTGAACTATCACTGATGAAGTGAATTCCTTAGTTCAGCACTGACGCTTCACCAACAGCATAAACTTTTGGTACCTGAAATGAGGTTTACCAACATTTCTGAGTCCACACTGTCAACCCAACTTAAAATGAAACTTTAAAGCTGAACTTAAATGAAAACTTCAAGAATAAGTAAAAAAGAAACTTTAGGACAAACAAAATAAACATATTTGGTATAAAAAAAGACAAACTAATAAGTGAAGATGTGAACAGTGTCACGTTAGTAATGTTCACCCTGTTATGATAGTTATCCTCTTTTTGCTTTTCAGGGTTTTTCTGGCTTTAGTACCATGCCCAAGAACTATTTAACTAAAAAAATTGAACTGTTCAGTGAGATTCAGAAATAGATTATGTACTATTCTAACCCACCTCTTCACATAGTGGGGAGAGAAATCACAACCAATTACAAATTCAATGATAACAACACAATTGGAACATGGGGCATCATAATCATACAAGGTTCTAATACCATGTTATGAAAATTTTCAACCCAAAAGTTTATGCTATCACACGGGGCTTTTGAGTTCAAATATCATTCTAATATAGCTTAATCTAATGTAAATTCCTTTCATTGCACTGTTGTGGAAGCACTTGAAACATGCTGGGGAGGTTGTTCTTGCATTTTGGTGTTTTGAAATCTTCATTCTTCTTGTTAACTTCGCTAGCAGTTCTGTATGATTTTGAGAACTGTTATTGCACACACAATGAAAACTCTTACAAGCCTGAACTTGAAGCTGCTAATGCTTCTAAACCAAAGTTTTCTGTTCTTGAATTTTCTGAGTGTTTGTCAATGTTGCAATTAAGAATGCCTAGAGTTTTGTGAGTTTGAGCAAGCAATACATTTGGCCAACTAACAGAGGCAGTAACATCCATGTAGCAAGCAGAAATGTTGTCTCTATAACTCTACGAGTAGTCCCAGCTTACTGCATCTCTTTTTCAATTGAAAGCCACAATGATATATGCAATGGATGCCTGCTAATTTGTTCTCTATTCCCATGCAAGTGGGTTTTTAGAATTTACGTATAGTTGCTCAATAATTTTAATTTCTTCATTTCTTGACAAGTTTAAGATTCTAATGGCTAGTATTTTCTCATTGGTTGTTGCCAGTCACGTGAGAAATTTATGTCCTTGAAGAAAAATACACGTGGAGACATCGTTGAAGAATTTGAAGAGGTATATCCTGTCTTTTCTTTGCTATTCAAATCGAAGTTTTTTCCCTTAAGCCTTCAATTATTGTGAGCTAGGAGGTGAACCTAAGGGAGCTTATTGAAAGCTGGGGTTTTAAGATGCCAGTTATTTTTCAATGATAATTCATGAACTCTATGTACGTAAAATGTTAGACTTGTGATGCTTAAAATCTCTGGACTTGAAATTAAAAGTCTCTCTAACTGGCCTGTTATTTGAGTCCGTCTGTCTGTAACCAAAATTTCTACTATTTTATGAACACTTTTGGCAAGAAAGATCTAAAGGAGCTTCCAGAACATCAATTTGAAGTGATTTTGCATTTGTGCATGTGTTGACCTGTAAATTAACAGCTTGCAAAAGCCTATTTTTGGTGTATTTCTTTTTTCTTTTTTAATTACTAAATAATTTCTTGCAAGGAGGATCAATTTGCAAAATAAGTATTAATTGACACCAAGGATTTTGCACTTTTCACTCTTTCTTTTGTTTTTATGATTGCAAATTTTGTAAATCTTCAGACTTAGTACAGTGCGATTGGTGGAGAATTTAAAGAAAACTTTTCAGTCATATTTTCTCTGTATTTTTTTAGGCTAAATGTTGTCTATCTCAGGTTCTTTGCATATATATTCCATTCTTTAGATTTTGGAGATATTAATCTGTCTGCTATTGTCATAATATGAGACATTGGATGCATTTGTCTTTACTTTCTTTTCCTAGTTATTTTGTATTTTGTACGTCTGTTGACAAGTTAAGGAACACTATAATTCTTGCTTTTGCAGGATCTGCAGAACTCTAAGTCAGCATTTGAGAAAAGCCGCTTTAACCTAGTGCGTTTTTTATAAATTCTGCCCCCTTCTTTTACCAATTACTTTTGTCATAAAACTTTCTGCTCCTAAGGATCATTAATCTTTGGTCTCAAGGAACTCAGGTAAGTGCACTCATGAATATTGAATCAAGGAAGAAGTACGAGTTCCTGGAATCCATAAGTGCAATTATGGATGCTCATCTGAGATATTTTAAGCTGGTACAGTTTATATTCTTACTCAAACGTTAAGTGCTTGTTTGATTTACTGTTTAATGTAAATTACTTTATAACTGACTAAAGTTTCATGGATAATGTTCAATAATTTTTCAAGTTATTTTATCCAAGAGAAGTTATGGTGTTTAAATACTTAGATTAAAAGTCATATGTTGGTGCTTTTGGATAGGAGAGGCAGACTTAAAAGTTTTTTATGATGATTAGAATTTTGGTGCTATATCCAAATGCTTTTTCTTTTTCGTATTTATCCCTCAAAAATTGTGAGGCTCCTCATGCTTCTTTGTGTCTCTTTCACCATGTTTTTTTGTAAAATAAATGCATTCTATTGATTGTGAAGAATTTCATTCTCTTATGAAAATATTTACAAGGCATATACATCTGAATATATAGGAAAAACTATCCTAATTAAGGAAGAACTAATTAGGAAGAATAATAACGGTAGAATCCTAATTATATACATTCCATATCTGTATACATTCCATATCTGTCAACAGATTGTTTTATGTGTATATATAGTGGACCAAAAAGATATATGTGTATATATTTTCAAATCCATTTTTTGGATTCATTACATGCAATATATATCCAGATCAGTAAAATATATACACCAGGAGATTTCGTATGCACATCGTCTAAAAAGTTACCTACTTCTTTTTCTTTCCACATTTTATTTAAAAAAGGTGATAATTCTCATAATTTAACACAGGATTGAATTTGTCAAATTAAATGTTAACAGCAGTTTGAATTACTTTAAATCAGATATTTGCAAAAATGCACCTTCTTTTATTAAAGTTCTTTTGGAAATATGAAATGAAATCAAGATGCTCTTCAAACTGAAACTCTGTTATTTAAAATTATGCTGAAAATGTTGCATGATTAATGGACAAGCCCTAATTTGGTAATTGTGAAATTAGGATTCAAGAAGACGAAGAAGAATAGAGAGCTTGAGAGAGAACAATATATTGTTAGTAGTTGTTTCTGTTACACATCTACTAGCCGTTACTCCCTTCCAATAGTTTGTTTACAAGTCTCGCTACCCTATGCTTCATTAAAACGAGCTGTGTTGTTTTGACTTAGCTCAAGACTACTCCAAATGACGTCATTGCTTGCTATCCTGCTACTTCTGCTGTTCATCATCGACTTCCTACTCTGAGCAACATTGTTGCTTGCTATCTGGTAGAACTAGAAGGAAATAAAGAATATGCTTTGGAAAGGAAAAATACGATTGTTTATTGAATGCAAATAAACTGATATAGAGAGTACTGGAGAATCTCACAGACAACCACACCAGCAACAAAAGACAATTCGAGCTGCCTAAACTCCAAGAATATATTTAAAAATAGAAAGATTGCACACCCTAATGACAATTACTATAAACCTATTTGTAGACTTGACTCCTAGAGACCTAATTGTAGATAACAACAAGTAACCCACTTCTATTGAAAATCGGAAACTAACAAGTAACCCACTTCTACTGAAAATCTGAAACTACCAACTCTTCCTATGTTTCCTCTAATAACTGCCAACTAATTACATTATCTGTTCTTGACTTAGTTTTCTTGCGAAAGTATTTCTTTAGTGGTCTATCTATCACTATCCTTCTGTTGTTCATCATCATCTTCATACTTCTTCTCATTTACCACTTCATTCTGTAACAGAAAATATCTTCACCAAATAGTGAATGAAAAGTTCTTGATTTAAGATCCAAATCTCTTGGTTGTATGACAAAAATTAACTTTTGCTCTGTGATGTAGGGGCATGATTTATTCAGCCAAATGGAGCCATTTATTCACCAGGTATGGATAAAATCATGTTTCCAATTGGTTTTGCAAATATAAATAAGAAGAGATTTGATTGTTTTTAGGTATTGCACATGAAATGCTAGATTGGTTACCTGTTCATAAATATATCTTCTGATCTTAGGTTAAATATCCTGACTTAATGTCTGAAGTTTGATTTCGACTTAGTTTGGAAGAGTATCTTGAGTCCATTATAAACTTTTGGATTTGATATCTGATTACCAAACACAGAAGACTAAAAATTCACATGCTGATTTTATGTTCGCTTTCTAAGATAGTTTCTTAGAGATCATGCAAATTCTTTTCATAAATTTAACCAAAGCATGAATAAGTTTAATATGATTATCATGCATTTTTAGACAATTTATTGCAAGATATGCTTCTAAACAAACTAAAATGTTGAAAATGAATATACTAAATGTTAAAGTCACACAATTTCCAATCCAATAAAGTTATAAGAGTTGAAATTTTTTATGAAGCCGAAGGAATAGGATTTTATTCGATAATTTTTCTCAATACTTCCATGAGGATTCAAACTGACATCCACTTCTCTCTTGGGTTTTGAATTCCTCTATGTTTAAGGTCTTTAAATGTCTTGGGAAATAATCCAAGAGCTTCCTCTCTATTTTGTGAAGCATTTTACTAAATCATAAAAGTTGTATATTCATCATATCTATGTCCCATAAAATAACTTCTAAACTTTTTTCCATTTTCTCTCTAACAAAATTTAAACAGTTCAATTTTTTTTCTTGGTTAAGTGTTTTCTGCAAATTGAACTAGTATTAAGCATCTCTATGTTGCAGGTCTTAACATATGCACAACAATCGAAAGAACTGGCTAATATTGAACAAGATAAACTTGCAAAAAGGATTCAAGAATTCAGGACCCAATCTGAGCTGGATAGCATTCGGGCTTCATCTAACCTAGAACCTTCAGTGGGTGCTGATGGCACTCATGTTGTTGGTATGGATTCTTACAGAAACATAGAAGCAATTATGCAGTCCCCAGCTGATGGGGAGGTAAATAATCTGTTTGCAACTTTTCTCAATTCTATGAGCTCTTTCGTGACTGAAACAATGAAAACATAGATTTTGTTTGATTGACGTTAGCTACATGGTTTCCTTCGATTCTTTGTTATCTCCATAATCCTTAAGCAAACCCTATTTCTTTTTTATCTACTTCAAAATCTACTTTTTAAACCAGAGTGGATCAAAATTCAACACTAAAGGCAATTAGAAAGCAAAGACTCACTGCTTAATGGTCTACTTTTAAATTATATCCTTCCACTTGGTTCAACTTCCTTTCTCTGTAAATGATGTTGGTCAGAGGGATTTTGACATAATTACTCATGTCTCCGGTGAATGACAATGCTTTTGAAGGTTTTCTTGGTTATGAAGGGCAATCCTTGAGGGGAAGGGTTTAGTGTTTGAAACAATAAGAGAACTAATTTGAGACCTATAGCTTCAGAGGTCAGAGGTTAAACATGCCTTTTTCAGTGTGCATATTTCCATTCTCGTTCCAAATTTTAGGAGTGGATTCTGATGTTGTGGAATTTTCCTTGTCTTAAATTGATATGATTGAATGATGCACTTGTTATTCTCTAAATTTTTTTTTGTTCCTAAATTATGGATAGCTTATTGATGAGTTTCTCTCTTTCTATGGGCCGTATATTCAAACTTCATTGTGCCTCTATAAGTTTTTAGTTACATGTTATGCTTTGCACTATTTCAGAGGTTACCCTTGAGACCAATTTTGCTTTTATGATCTGCATCTGTGTATGCGCATGCACGTGCGTGCTATGTACATTGATGCACTCATAATGAAGTTTCATACACATTTATGCTATCTACATTGTCATAAGCTATAATTGTTCTTCTTAAATTACAAAATGTAATTATAGCTGTTGACTTTTGGTTCTTTGTGCAGGTGGATGTCTCAATTGAGTACTGATGATCCTTCTAATTTCTTCCTGCTTTATTCATTTGTAGGTCCATACTATTAAGAAAGGATATCTACTAAAACGTTCTAGTTCCAAGGGAGATTGGAAGAGAAGGTTCTTTGTACTAGACAGTCAAGGGACTCTATATTATTACAGAAACAAGGGTCTCAAACTGACGGTATACTGTACCATTGTATTACTTGTCCTCAACAAAATCAAATGATAATGTATCAAGATCCTTTACTCGTTTATAAGCCCATACTGTATTTTAAATGGTCTGTTCTTACTAAAAATGCGAGTGTGTGCCAGAGATGGAATAGTCTCACTGATTTTGGTTATCATGAGAACTTACTAATGGATATTTTAGTCAATTTTGCAACTGTGGTAGATATATCATTCAAAACTTAACCGAGTTCTGCTAGGTGGTGGTGTTTTCAAATATGCTTTCTAAACAAAACCAAAATTTGGTGTTCATCAAATGCAAAAGGAAGTCTTTTTACAGGTTTTCCAATTGCTGATATTTGGTATGGTTGCATGGGTAATTGATAATATACTAAAAGATTAAAACGTCTCTTTGAAATAACAATTGGAGACTTGCATTTTACCAACTTGTGTTGTATTATACTTGCAGGATCTGCTGGGAGGTCGGATCAATTTTTAAGTAGTTGTGTTGTTGAACTGTTATAGGTTGTCGACATATTTCTATAATTGTAGCTGTATGGCACTACCAATGACTGAACAAATACTGTAATTGCTTGTTGGACTTTTTGATTGTAACTGAAAGATGTGATAGAAGCACAAATGGAGTTTATGGGACTGGCTATCCATATGAATTGTCAAAATCTTGATGGCCACTTGACCTAATTTCTGAAAGAGTATTGATACAGAAGTCTTGGTTCAAGGGATGAAGCTTTATATATATAGTATAAGATGTGATGAGATTTACTTTTAGTAGGGTGAGTTCTTGTTGGTTCAAGGGAACAAGTTATAAGGTTGAACTTTCGTTCTTCTACAGATTTTCATTCAAGCGAGCATGACTAGTTGT